>CAJVQC010001406.1:0-10260 GCA_910592285.1 Racocetra persica
TATTATTAGTATACTAACCTTTTTCTTTTTTTTCTTTTAGATTTCTAGATTCTTTCTCGTTGCTTTCAGAGTTATGGCATGGATCTTAGAATAGACCTTCAGCTTTACTTTTTTTTGGCAGTTTTTTTTTATTAGTATGCTAACTTTTTTTTTTTTTTTCTTTTATGTTTCTAGATTCTTTCTCATTGCTCTCAGCATTTATGGCGTAGATTATTAATCGGCTTTGCTTTTTTTTGACGGTTTTTTTTCTACAAAATATATATATATTTTTTTTTTATTAGCATACTAACTTCTTTTTTTTTCTTTTAGGTTTCTAGATTCTTTCTTGTTGCTTTTAGAGTTTATGGCGTGAATCTTAGACTGGACCTTTGGCTTTACTTTTTTTTGACAGGTTTTATTTCTACAAAATATTCTTTTTTTTTATTATTATTAGTATACTAACTTTTTTCTTTTTTTTCTTTTAGGTTTCTAGATTTTTTCTCGTTGCTTTCAGAGTTTATAGCGTGAATCTTAGAATAGATCTTTGGCTTTGTTTTTCTTTGGCGGTTTTTTTTTTTTTATTAGCATACTAACTTCTTTCTTTTTTTTTTTTATCAATATACTAATTTTTTTCTTTTTTTCTTTTAGATTCTAGATTCTTTCTTGTTGCTCTCAGCGTTTATAGCGTGGATCGTTAAAATAGACCTTCGGCTTTGTTTTTTTTTAGCAGTCTTTTTTTTTACAAAATATTCTTTTTTTCTTTTTTTTTATTAGTATATTAACTTCTTTCTTTTTTTTCTTTTAGGTTTCTAGATTCTTTCTTGTTGCTTTCAGAGTTTATGGCATAGATCGTTAAAATAGACTTTTGGCTTTACTTTTTTTGGTAGTTTTTTTTTTTACAAAATATTTTTTTTTTTTTTTTTTAGTATACTAACTTCTTTCTTTTTTTCTTTTAGATTTCTAGATTCTTTCTCATTGCTCTTAGCGTTTATGGTGTGGATTGTTAAAATAGACCTTCGGTTTTGCTTTTTTTGGCAGAAGGTTTTTTTTTTTTTACAAAATATTCTTTTTTTTTTTTTATTAGTATATATTAACTTTTTTTTTTTTTTAGATTCTAGATTTTTTCCCATTGCTCTCAGTGTTTATAGTGTGGATTGTTAAAACAGACCTTCGGTTTTGCTCTTGATATCTTTTTTCGACAGATTTTTTTCTACAAAATATTTATTTTCTTGTTATTATTATTAGCATATTAACTTCTTTCTTTCTTTTTCTTTTAGGTTTCTAGATTCTTTCCTCGTTGCTTTTGATATTTATGGCGTGGATCTTTAAAATAGATCTTCAGCTTCGCTTCCTGGTGCGTTCTGGCATTTTTTCTATAAATGTTTATTTATTTTTTTTTATTAACATACTGACCTTTTTTTGTCTTTTTCATTTCAAGCTTCTAGGTTCTTCCTCATTGCTCTCAGCGTTGATTGCGTAGATTTTTAGAATGGACCTTTGGCATCGTTTTCTAGTGCGTTCTTCACGTTTTTTCCCTATAAAATTTCTTTTTGCTGTTATTATTAGTATACTAACTTCTTTCTTTTTATTTTTAGATTTCTGGGTTTCTGCCTCGTTGCTCTCGGCATTTATTGTGTGGATTTTTAGACTTTCTGGTGTGTTCTTGGTGTTTTTTTTTTCTTTTTGTGTTTTTATAAATAATAATTTTTTCTTTATGATTATACTATCTTTTTTTTAGATTTTTAGATATTTGGCTTTTTTTTCTCCGTTAATGTTGGCGTTTGCAGTGTAGATCTTTATAGTAGGTCTTCTATTTTGTTTTTTTTTTAGAAACATGTTTTTTTTTCATGTGCATATATATTTTTTGTGCATTATATGTTAATTTTAATTTTTTTTTTTTTAGAATTGCCGTTGAAGTTGCTGCCGAAATTGTCGTTAAAGATTCCTTTGAAATCGTAGTTTAAATGAAATTTTGAAGGTTGAATTGTTGGGTGCAATAATTGATTCGCTTTTGCTTTTTTTTTTTATTTTATATTGGTGTAATGTTTTTTTCTTTGTATAAAATGTTAAAAGAAAAATTTTTGAAAAATTTTTGATTTTCCGATTTTTCAGTCTGATTGGTCTATCACTAAAACTTCGTAAAATTGTATTTTTTAATTTTTGTAATGTGATTGGTTGATTACTTAAACTACACCCTGCCAATACATTAAACCTACTTTTATGGCCCAGTCCGGCCCGGTTTTACGACTGTTTTCATAAATTTTGAAAATCTGGCCGATCGAATATTTGTCAATTAGATAAGTTTTAATTTGGCATATAATGGCTGTTTTCATAATTTCTGGGATATCTTGTAAAATTTGCCAAATAGTTTTTCGACCGATTCAACTAAGTTTTAATTTCGGCATAATTGATTCAAACTGATATATATAACGATAATTTAAGATCCGATATTGATATAATTATTATAAAATAGCTGCACAACGCAATTGCGCTAGAAATTAGGAACAGTGATATTTTATACTATTTATTAAAAAAACATTGTGTTCCATGCTTCTTTCAAAGTTACGTTTCTAATACCTGTTATATAATTAAATATGGATTTTCTACTATAATATATATATATATGCAAATATGTGTCAAGGAAAACCCACAATTCTAAAATGGATTATGACATTCATAATAATCTATTTTTTGGAGTTGCGGGTTTCCATTTGGCGATACTCATATATGCATATGACACATAACTACAACCCGATATTTAAAATTAAGAATTGCGTTAATATATACCACTGAGAAATGGCCAAAATTTCGAGTATGTAAATTAAGGTGGCTTGAATAACGTAAAAGCGCGAAATAACGCCTGTGGGCGTTATTTTGAAAGTCAGGACCTTCAAAAATAGCATATGCAGCTTCGAATTAACGTCCATGTGCGTCCCAAATTAACGCGCAACTTCTTATACAAAAATAAAAAAGTAAAAAGTGCACTAGATTGGATTTAGTACTGAGTAAACCTTTCTTTGTATCTAACAAATGTTGTTCTCCATACTGAGACGATTCTAACAGTGGTAAAATCATCAAGAACGACCCAATAGATCGTCCGCAATAGCTCTTCAAAATTTTAATTACATTGGTTTACATGATTTGCAGGTCATATAAATAAATGTAAACAAACGTTCGAGGAGCCATTGCGAACGATCTACTGGCTTTTTTTGATAATTTTACTACCATTAGAATTGTTTCAGTCTAGAGAACAACTTTAGTTAAAGTTCAAAGGAATGTTTACTAAATACCAAATCCAGTTCCAGTGCATTTTTATTTCTTGCTATACTTATTAAGGGGTGATTATTTAACTTAAATTTCGAAATAATGCACATGCACGTACTCGAAATAATGTGCAGATCAATTAATTAACGCGCAATATGGCGTTATTTTGTGCTTATACGGTATGTCTTTTAACATATGAGGTTTTTGCCTTGAAAATGGCCTTACGGCATTAGTAGTTTTTTTTGAGTTAACGATGATTAAAGGTTGTGTAACCAAAACAGCCCAAATTTGATTTGCCGCTAATTTTATATATGCTGATCGTCAATCTTCACAGATTTTTAATGCGTGGGATTTTTAATATGATCCCAAATTTTGTCCCTTATCGAGGAGATTGTAAAAGCAATGAAATACAATGAAATACAGTTTCGGCTATTCTGTCTCCGCTGCTTGGTGCAATTAATCAAACCATAATGCAGAATTCAAGAGCATCGATAAATGTGCCAATAAACTCATGAGTTGTGAACCAAGTTCTAGACTATCGTGTTTCGAAGTTTTTGCTCTCTTTCATTTGTTACGCTCTAATCACTAACAATACCACCCGAGCATAATATACAACTAGAATAAAATCGCCACCCAAAAAAGTTTCAAGTAAAATTTCGTTTTTTTAGGTTAGGGTTAGGATTTTATTATTAGATCGATATTTAAAAATACTTCTTATAGCAAAATTTTATAAGGAAAACTTTTAATTAATGCGCAGAAGATAGTTTCATAGATTAAATTTTGGGTTATAAGCGATTTTTGACAAAATGAACATTTGTTTTGAATTTTCTTGATTGTGTTACGTTACATCTGATCTTGAGATATGATTGGTCATGAAACTTTTTTGGGTGGTGATTTTACCTCAATTGTAATATACACAAATATGCGATTTTTTGTAACTGTCGTTTTGACAGGTCACCCACTAAAAACTTGGATTTGACTGTCGTCCGACAGGCCAAAACCAAATATAATACAAACAAAGTGAAAATTCTGTAACTGCCATCCTAACAAGCCACTCAAGATTTGACTGTCATCTGACAGGCCAAACCCTACTGATATTCATTACAGCTAATTTCAAATTTCATGGACCACCCTCCCGAATTATTGTCACGATAACGGGTGGCGGGTGATCACGAGTTTTAGATTATGTTTATATTGATATCAATGTATATTATGTTTTATTACAATATGTATAATAAATACTAATATAATACATACTCTAAAACTCATGATCATCTGCAACTCACTATCTCAACAATTTATCTCTCATCTAGAAGGTGTTCCCAAGCAATGAAATACATTACAAATCGAAAATATGACTCAAGTAAGTAACTATATCGATAAGCTCTAACAATTACTAATCAAAAACTATATAATTTTATTATCATATAATAAATTAAAGTAATATACTCATATGATCAATTGATTTATACTCCATGTTCAATTTAAGACAAAATGCTACTCTGATATTTTTGTATCAGGTAGCTAATATTTGTTTTTTATCTAGGAGGTGTTTCTAAGCAATGAAATACAGTTATAGATCTTTGCAGAGCATTATTACATAGGTTTTGCAATTGGACTTAAAACTTGTTTTTTTTCTTCTTTTTTTTTTTTAAAATCCTATTAAATGTGAGGCCTTTAGCTCTGCAATACCAAATGCCTTATATATAGTTGTACTGCCTCTGATATCTATCCACCAATTGATTAGATTTGTTTTATAACCATACCTTCCTTCAAAGCTACTATAGCATCCCAATTTTCAAACTATATATTGAATATTTTTCTTGTAGTCTTGTATTATCTACAAAATGCTTAACTATTGCAGATACAGCTACTACTAACAATTTTTCTACTGTTTTGAACAGGAACAATGGCTTCTCTAGTACTGTTTTTGGCCTCAACCTCAAATATTAATTTAACAAGTTTATAGTGTAGATTTTGTTTACTGTTCTTTCTACTAGAATAAATTTGCCCTTCCTGAGCTAGTCTGTTTTTGATTTAAAAACCCTGACCTATATCATTTCACACTTTCTCAAAATATCTAATCATTTTAAACTATACAATTCATCTGGTCTTCACATAATTCTCAAGCCTAAAGTTACTAATGCTATATCCTGAGCCCAAATCACCATATTTACTTCTGGCAGTAGATATTCAATATATCTTCTAACTACTACCACTAGTAATAGATCTCTTGGCTATCAGGCTTCAGCCTTGCTCTGAAACAACAAAGATCTTTTTATTTCTTCTACAATCAAACATATTATACATTTTTTCATTGTTTATTATTATATACTTACTTTTTAATATTTTATATATTTAAGTTTTTGTTATAACAAGTTTGTTTATACAAAACTAAGAATATAATTGTATCTATTTGTTGCCTTTCTATATTATTTTGCTATAATTTGGCTTTGTTGTTATTGATTAAAAGATTGTTAGAAAAAGTTGTTTGCTTTTAACAATATTATTATAATTATATATATATATATATTTTTGGTGATCCTGTCTTTATTATTTAAATCAAAAGTACTAGAATTTTATATTTAAATTAAATATAAATTTTCTATACTATATTTCTGTACTAATAAAAACTCACTTAGTATTAACTCCAAATACAACTCATCTAAGCAGCCAATTTGCTTTATGTTGGATCTTTAACTTACTGAGGATTTGATTCTTTCGATTCTTAGCTAGAAGCTACTGATCTTGTTAGATATTACCATTTTTTCTTTATAATATTTGTCTATAAAGACAAGTTTGGCTTAATACAATAACTGATTAGATTTTGGATATTTTCTTTCATCATCTTTAAAACTTGCTTTTCTTTCTTTTTGTAGGTCTTTTTTTACTCTTTTTTTTTTGTGGTCTTGTTTTCTTTATTATTTAATTCTTGAGTTGGTTTCTTCTTTTGTGTTGTTACTCTTTTTTTTTTAATTTCAGTAGTGATTTTATTTTTCTTCTTTTAATCATTTATTAACTCACATTTAAAGTTTTATATGCAGGTTTAAAATCTTTTATCAAATTTCTTTTTAATTGTGTCTAGCATCTTGCATCTTATATTTCTGTTTTCTATCTTCTTCTTAATTTTTGTTTTTCTTTTTTTAGTTATAAGGCTTCTTATTAAGTATCTTCTTGTTTCTATTTTTTCTTTTTGCATTTTTTTAAAGAAAAGTTTCTTGACTACTTCTTTGTATTGAGCTCTCTTATTGTATCTTCTTTTTGGAATATTTTGAGATTTTTGTTACTAGTTTTATCTTTAATAATATTCTATATTCTTTGGTATACTTCATATTCAACAAGATAATCTATATTTTTTGGCTTTTCTTTGCAAACTATACAGATATTCGATTTGTATATCTTAGATTTTCTTGTATTTAATTTTGTTAAAATTGGTAGTAGCTTGTCTAGGCACTTGATCTATAATATCTATCTTTTGTTTTTTTTCTCTGCTTATACAGTTTCTCTCTTTATTTTCATTAATCTATCTTCATATCTCTCCTCAATTTAATTTCTTCTCTTTACTTCTATTGATCTATCTAATATTTCTATTTAAATTTGTTTATTTTGTATCTAAAATAGCTAAAGCTAGTCTGTTTACAACTTCTCTCATTGAACTATCTATTGTAATATCTCTCTACTTTGCTATTATATGTGATCTTTTTGATCATAGCTATTTTGTTGTTACTATTTTCTGTTTTTTTGCTCTTTCTTTTGCCAGTTTATTTGCTATTTTATTATATATATTTTTGCTATATCCTTTGACTTTTTCTAGCTATACTTTAATATTTTTTATCTTTCAAATTTTTTGAGTTTGCTATATGAGACTTGTATTCTTGATTTTAAATGCTTTTCTTTCTTTTTCTAAGCTATCTTTGTATCTGAGTGCTTGTATAGAAACAAGGCTGTCTGTATATATTATTATCTTTATATCTTCTGATGCTACTAATAATGCTATTCAAATAACTTTTAGTTTAGCTTTTGTTAAAAAGAGCTATTCTTTAAGCATATAGCTGAATCTTACTATCTCTTTTTTATTTTCTTTTTTGTATTTTGCAATTGCTATCTAGCTTGCACCTATCTGTATTCTTTGAGATACTTCTTCTTTATATAGTATAAAAATCAACTTTTTCTATATTTTGTAATTCTTGGACAATCATTATAAGTTTTTCTTGTCTTTTCTTTTCTTCTACCTGATTTCTAATTAGTTCTTTAGATAAGGTTCCTATTCTGATCTCCTTTTGTACTTCTTGGTTGCCCTTTATTTTCTCCTGATCTTCTTTTGTTACTTCTTTCTAGCTTAGCATTTCTGGTTCAAGCTTAATTTTATTTTTCTTGTAGTTAGTTATTAACTGTCTAACCTAACTTTTTCTTAGTACTCTTCTGTTGCTTTAAAATTTTCTTGTGAAAGAGCATTGTGTGAGTTTTTTTTGTTCTTATTTCTAAAGCAACTTCATATGACCAAATTCTAATTCTATTATTTTTATTATTTTCTATTCTTTCTTAGTGGTTTATATCATAAATTTGCTTTTCCTTGCTATATTTTCTTATAATTCTTTTTACCTTAAGAAAAATTTTTTTTTCTTTAAGTAGAATTTATTCTTTAAGTCTCTTATCTGCCTTGATTTCAGTTAAGGTTGCCTTTAGACTCATACTATTTTTTTTTTCTTTTTAATATTCTTTTTGAGTTTTTTGTTCTCTTATATTTGATTATTTACTCTTCTAACTTCTAAAACTATTTTGTTTTCTTTTTTTTTGTTTTTGTTCTTCTGCATATTTTCATTTGTTTCTATATTATTATTCTTGTACTACTCTAATCGAGTAGCTATTTCAGTATAAAAATATTGTGGTTTTGTATTAAAAAAATTTCTGTTTATCTTTTTCTATTAGAATATCTGTGATCTTAGTTCCTTTCTCTAAAAATCTAAGATTTTTTTCGAATTTCTCTGATTAATATAAGACTTCTAGTTTTTTAGCTTTCTTTATTATCTATATATTCAGGTTGTTCTGTAGTTTAGATCTATTTGGATTTTTTTATCTAATTTTAGTATATATCTGTAACTTTTTAAATCAATTTGAGCCTTCTTTAGATGCAACTATATTGCTTCTTCTACTTCTTGTCTGTTATTTAACTATACTAGCAATTCTGTGAAGTGGTATGTAATTTGTTGCTACTAGATCGATTATAATTCCACTATATTTTTATGAGTTACTAGTGAATTTGGTATAGTGTTTGCTATTCTAGCCTTGTTTTTGAATAACTTCATCATAGGGCTCTGTAGCTAGTCATACTATCATTTTGGTAAGATTTTTAACTGTATTCTAAATTTTACTTTTGGCAGAAGGACTATGTTGTTAATATACTATATATGCTAAGGAGGTATTTTTATTGCTAATTCATTTTGTGACTATATATACTTCATTCTTGATAAGATCTTTTAATTGCTTATTTTCATTCTTGGCTATTAGCCATATGTTTAAGAATCTTGTTAGGTCTTTTTCTTTCTTTTTTATTACTTCTTCTTTATTAAAACCAAAATTAATTTTCGCAATATTCTTCTTGTATTCTTTTTCTGACCTAATAACTAGCAAATTAAATTTCTTCAGATTGATCTCTATATCATTAATTTTGTAGAATTCTTCCACAATTTCGATTGTTTTTTTCAATCTTCTTTAGAGTTTGTTATATATGTTGTATTGTTTGCATATGTTATCACTTTTATTTTGAGGCTTTGCTACTAGATCATATTGCTTGCAATATCTTTTAACTATTTTATTACCATTCAGTATTTTGCTTTCTTTCTTTTCTGAATTGCTATCAGTAAAGAGTTATAGAATATTCTCTATACAAGGAATGATATAACTTTCTTTTGGTCTATACTATCCTTTGCAACAAATATTTCTGTGATTTCTATACTTATTATAACTTTCATTTCTCTTTTATAATATATCTGCAGAATAAAGCTTTTTGTAACTTACAGCAACTTGATCTTTTCTAGTACTATTTCTAGTATCTCTATACTAACTGAGTCAAAAGCCTTCTTCATATTCTAGAAGAATAACTAATTTTTTTTTTGCTCTCTTGCGTCTTCTAGCAGACAGTTAATTAGATGTATTAGTACTGCTGTTTTCTTTTTCTGATAGATTTGTGAAGTTTTTTCTCTTTAGAATTCTTTTTCTTGCAATATTTAGCTTAGTTTGTTGTTTAAAACTCTAACTACTGTTTTGCAAAAAGTCTCTAATAGCAGGATCAGTTTTATATTATTCAAATTGTAGTACTAGTCTTCTCTTTTAGGTATTAAATAGAGTATGTCTTGCTTTTATTTTTTTAGATATATATCCTTTTACTTGCCAAACTTCTGAATAATTCTTTTACTCTTTTTCATGTCTCTTTGAGTAAAGGATATGTGATTTCTGTGAGCTCTGGTGCTAATTTGTTTTTTGTATATCTTAGAGCTTTTTTTTATTTTTCTTTTGATACTTTCTGCTTAAGATCTTTGTAGTTTTCTATATTTATCTTTTTAATCAGTCTATATATTTCTTTTCAATTTTTATTTATCTTTTTAGAGTTTACCTTTTCTTTTTTAAACTGCTTCTCGAAGTGTGTCTTTATTTTTTCTAGTAATTTCTCTTTCTTTATTAGAAGTTTTTCTTTTTTATTTTCTTCTTTAAGTATTTAGCCTATCTTGATACTTCAATATAGTTTTTCATATAAGCTATTAATTATTCTTCTTTGGTATATAATGATTATTCTATATCTTGCTTCTATATAGTCTTAAATTTTCTTTTTTCTGCTTTTTTTTTCTTTTCCAGTTTTTATATAATATTTTTTATCAGATTTTTGATTTTTTGTATATGATTTCTTCTTGTTTTTTTCTTTTAGCTTGCAAATATTTCTTCTTTACCTTTATTCTTTTTTAGCTTTCATCTTATTCATATTCTATCTATTAGGCTTTGAACTTCTTCTACAGTTTTTTT
>CAJVQC010001407.1:0-10259 GCA_910592285.1 Racocetra persica
AATGCCGGCCGGTTTTTATATTAAAAAACCTAAAAGTCTAGCATCACCACCCTAAAAAATTTCGCTGACTATGTGATCTTATTAAAAAAAACTGCTTCGCAATTAGTTTAGGGTTAGGTTCTCACCAGTAGATTAGTATTGGTTTAAAGGGCCTATAGTTATAGTAAAATTTGACGAGGAAAATTTTTTGTTAGTACCCAGAAGGCACTTTCATAGGCATTTGGTTGTGTTTCTTTTATGTTACACATTATCTTGAAATATGATTGGCTAGCGAAATTAATTAGGGTGGTGATTAGTGATGCAGTAGAATCGTCCCAATGATGTCGAATGATAATTGTCACATGGCTGTAACTTGTCGTAACTATAGTAAGTAATATAACAGACGCACGATTTGTCACGCAGATCATGGGAGCAAAATTTTTAATATAAAATTTGGGTGATCGACATCCATATGATAGGCCTATTTTTAATAGTAAATTGCAACGGTAAGCCTTTTTCAAAAGCGATTTTCAGGGGTTTCTTAAAAGGAAACCACACTCATAAGACTAGGTATAACGGCTTAGCTATACAAATATTTCGCGGATTTATAGTTAGAACCGGGAAAAATAATAAAGCTGAGAAGAATCACGCCTTCATAAATAACCTTTCGTTCTATTTTATATAGTACTTACAATGCAACAGATCCTTCTTGCTTTGAAGCTTTTTAGGCAAAAACTTGTTTACCCGCTCGAGATAAGAACGTTAAAAAGAATCACAGCTTTCAAATATAACTCATGAAAAGGTATATACTTTATGCTTAGAAAGTGTAATCATAATTATACTTGCCTTCCAGATCCCGAATCATTAAAATATTGGTTTATTCATATCCAAATCATAACTTTGGTCTTTGGCTCAACTAATATTTTAAAAACTTTATTAACAATCTTTATTTAAACAAATAGTACCATTGGCCACTGCATACAGTATCTCCTTTCCAGCCTGTTTCTTGTGGAGGTATAGCTATATTGATTTACTACAGTACTATTAATATGATATATCCCCAAGCATAGTACCTGATTCTTCACACAGTACTCACAGGTACTACTCAATTTTTACAAATTGAAGTTCTTGAATAAGACCCGAGTACTGCATGCAGTGGCCAACGGTATATATTCTTAGATATATATAGATTTTTTTTAATTTCTTTTGACAATCACTTTTTTGGAGGTTTGGAATTCTAGTTTTGTGTAGAATGTATTTTTATTTTTATTTAAAAATTGTATAATTCGAAAATTTATTATAAAATCAAAAAAATTAAAACAAGTTTCAAGCTTTTAATTGTTTTATTAAATTTGAACTTAAAAGTTAAAATAAATAAAGTTTTTTTTTTATTTGTGCTTGTAATCTTGACTGATATTCGAGTAATACAAAAAAAATCTTTTATATTTGAGTTGACCTTATAATTCAATTATTAACGCATTTCCACTATTGATTTAGCCGAATTGAGACATCCAGGACGACCTAAAGTTTGCATCACAGGCACAGCATCAATTATTATGTATTAATTGTTGCTTCAGGAAAGGGAAAACTATTGGTAAGGGTACATAATTAAGTGTGCTGCAACTTGCAAATCACATGTCCCAGATTTTCGGAAGTCGCCTCAGCCGAATTAGTCAGTTTTTCGATTCTAAAAGTTATTCAAGTATGTCTTGATAGACCAAACAAACCTGAGGCAAATTATTATAAATACTTCCCGTACATTCATCTTTCAAGCTACAAAAAAATCACAAATTATTAATATAATTAAATAAAAAATAAAAAAAGATAACCAAATAAAAAATAATGGAAGAATTGTTGTATAGTGTTTCACCTGAATATGATGAGGTTTTTGATGAGTTTAGTTAAGAATTTGATACAAATGTTAAACATGAGACATATGATAATACACTTACATTTGATCATCATTCATTAAAAAAATTGCAAGAAATCACGGCCCAATCGATCAATGAATCGGATGATGACCTATTTGAAAGTGATGATGAAGTCCCTCAAGATGATAATAAAACAGAAATATTTGAAGAATTTGAAAAACAAATGCCTCTTATTCCGAATCATAATATTAATTTAACAAGTTGTATCATTATTGATAATGACAATAATCAGAATGTAATCCAAAGATATACCCAACCGGGCGACCGTTATTTAAGGCAACTATCTGGAGCATGAGAAATCGATTCTCAAGCCATGCAAGAAGTTGAGGGTGATATTTCAGCGTTAAAAATTTGTTTGCGCCACCTAAACCATGATCAAAAAACTGTACATGAATTTGGATCAAAAGTACAGTCCACCGAAGAAAGTGTAATAAGCTTACGTTGCTGCCTATTTTGTAATAAATTAAAATATTTTTTTACAAGAGGCGAAACATGTACATTGCATACATGAAAAGTGTGTGAACGAACAATTCAAGCACCATGCCTCAGATTGTACAAATGTTTAGCAATAACTGAATATGAGAATCTATCAGAAAAATCGCTTACTAATGATAAACCTCGTTTCATTTGTACAAGCTGCTTTGTAAAAAATGGTGGCCACTTACAAATCTGACCGAAAAAAGGATCTAGTTTTGTTTCATGTATGGAACGAAACCAGCACAAGGATGATACCAAGTCTGCTTTAAAATTTTTGGCCAAGTGGATTGAGCAGACTGCCGAATCTGAAGATGAACTTATAAAAATTAGTATATTAAAGAAACTTATCGAACTGTTTAATAATATCACTACAGATAAACTCGGAATGAAAGATGCCGTCAGTGTGTCTTCTACAATACCTAAAATTCCAAGTTGTTTTTTAATAAAAACAGCATTTGCTGTTAAAAGAATCAAAGTTAGTGAAGAACAAGAACTATTATTAAAAACTGCTACATATCATACCCTAGGAAGTATGCTTGCTTCTTCTATATTACAAGAACGATCTGAACTTAAGAAAAAATTACTATTACTTGAAGAGCCCGAATCCTTAGATGAATACTATTTAGCCATGCCGTCATCTCTTGTTAACTTTTTTTATGACTTAATTCTAACTATAAAAGAAAAAAATTACAAATATTAGCTAGAAAAAGAAAAGAAAGAAATATGCCTCCTCTACGGTTAAAAAGAAGAAAAATTGAACTAATTTCTTCTTTTTTTTCGTCTATAGTACTTACCATTGCTTTTCCCTGTTGGAAAATATGATTTACCCATATTCTTTCTTCTCTTTGCCGATGACCAAAAATGATGGGAGTTTTGTATAAAATTCTTTATACAGTTCGAGCAGTAGCATATGTTAAAGATCACGAAGTTCACATCCAAAAAAAGAGAATGTCTGCTGCAGATCCTCGGCAAAAATTAAACCTAAATCCAAATGTTTTAAATGTTACAGCTATAGACAATATCGACATGAAAAATATAGCCTTCCAATTTGGTAATATCTTTGACGTTGTGCGCAATACCACACATGCAACAGTATGGATGGTCTTTCAATTCCAGTATCCTTCGAAGCTTGCCGATTTGAATGATGATCTAATAGAAAATATAGAAAATTATCCTCTTTTGGGCATTAGTTCAATTATGGAACAATGGCAAACAAAAGTAAATTTGGTTTTTAACTAACTACTCAACAAAGGGTTGACTTTCGATAATAAACAAATTGATGAAGCTCTTAGAAACAATATCGATTCAACAATGTTTATAGCTCTCCCAAATATTGTAATTCTTGAACCGGGAGAAGCTCCAAGCAAAGATGATCATGTTCACAAAGCCGTTGATATATTTCTAGAAGATTTCGGCTATACAAAAAATGGAGTGTTAAATTTGGTATGTAACAAAGCAATTTATCGTCACATGAAAAATTATAAAAGTGATGAACAAACCATACATTGCATCCTGGGACAATGGCATACAAACAAGGCAATGTGCAATGCATTAATCTCTGCCTTTTCGGGTTATGGACTTTTTGGGCTTGCTACACAGCTTGGTATTAAGTTTCTTGACAAACTTGAACAGGTTGTTGACTATTGGGTGATATTTCAGGTACTCGAGCTTCTTTGAACGGCTGTAGGAGTCGCAATCTATCAACATGTTAATGAGAAAGGTATTTCCATTGATGATGTCTCTAAAACAAATAATAATCTTTTAAAAGTTTGGTATAATTTTTATCGATAGGCAGGATACCTGAAATTGCACAAGCTTGGTATTCGAACAGGAAACTTCAATCTACAGATACATAGTTTGATGGCGTTTGCACCTTTATTCCATGTCACAAAGAAATATAGATATGCAGAATCTGTGATGCGATTCATATCAGATCTGCGAAATAATCTACAATTTTTACAAACCCTTTGAACAGTGTCTTCAATTAATTTGATGCAGGAAGAGCATTATTTAGCTCTTGACGAGGCACTCGAAACATTCGGGATAAAGTTCCTAAAAGAAAATATGACTGGTTGTGCAACAAATTTAGCAAATCTAGAGCTAAACATCAAAGCAGCACAATCCGAATATGACCGACTTAATTTGTTAATTTTAGAATTTACCAATGATCCATTAGTAAGTAGATGTCCACGGTTCATCAAAAGTCGTCTAAAAGCTCTTTGGAATTTAATTAATGAACTTAAGTTGGCATTTAATAGCTAATACCCAGAAAACAGCACATTATTCGCAGAAACTACGCAACTAACTGAAGATGGATACCGACAAATGTTTACTTGCTATGAATTAGGAATCGAAAAAATGAACAAAAATGCTTCTGCGTAGGCGATTCTAATACCTATGAAAATAAAAGATAAAAAGTCAGTAAAAGTGAAAACTAAAACAATAATAGAAGAATTTCAATCTTCAGAACTACTACATGATGACATGGAAGTTGATAAGATCAATCCAAACTTACAATCGATATCATCACATCAAAAAAGACAACACTCAACACATATACCTACAGATATTGAAGAACAAATTCTTGTGAAGCTCGAAGAATATAAAGATTCTACTGTATTATCTTCAGAGGTTATTAGTGACTTGGTTGAAAGGTTGGCAATCTATACTGACTATTGGAATTCAAAACGAATTCGAGATCGATGGTATAATTGTTATATAAGGCTGAAAAAACAAAAATTATAATCCTAAACTTGGACAATGTATATTAAATGATTTAATATTAATAAAATTAAATAAAATTATTTATAAAAAATAAATCTTTTTCTTGAATAAAAGTAAATTATAAAAAAAAAAATGTTAAATTAATATGATCTACATATCCGTAGAACAGTTTTTCTCGATTTTCATTGTTACTTTCATAATGCACCAGCCCTTCACAGATGCATTTTGGTGAAAGCTCTCAACTTGGTGCACCTAACGATCTACTTTTTATAGCGGGTATTTGCAAACTGGAGAAGAATCATGCGAAAGAAGACAAAAAAATTGCACAGGTTTGAAGCTATATTATTTTCAAGAGCAAGCTAGTTTTTAATATTTTGTTATATTTTCTAATTCGTAAAAACTTCAAGAAAAAGTTTGTTTAAAGAAACATTATGTACTGCGGCTAAGGTTTTAGAAGAAATTTTAAAAAATGTAAATTCGTCGATTTGTGTAATTTTTGAAAATTATACGATAAAATTTTGGATATGACAAATCGTGCGTCTGATAATAAAGTTATGGCTATAATGCTGTAACTTTATTATATTACTTCTATAGTTACGGCAAGTTACAGCCATGTGACAATTATCATTTGATATCATTAGGACGATTCTTCTGCATCACTAGTGGTGATTTAAGTGCTATTTAAAAACCCTGGTCAGCATCAACATAATTCTGGCCCGCACTAGCCCTAAAATTTTGCCAAGGGTTATTTTGACCCGGGTTAAAATCGAATTTCTCTTTTATTTTTAAATAAATTCTATACAATATAGAAAATGTAATTATGTATTGCATTGCTAAATAAAATCCAATATTTATATATTTAAATCAATCACAATTATTAATATATTGTATAAAATAAATAACAATTTAAATAATATTTTTAGTAAAATTATAGGTATTTTTCACAAGAGATATATCTCCTACAGAAGATATATCTTCTACCAGTATACCAATACTGAATCAGAGATTGGTTTATCCCTGCCAGTGAATATATAATTGATAAATACTGTTTTTTTTTTGTATTTTTTTTTTTTGTTTATTTTTACTATTTTAACAATACTAATGCTTTTTTCTTTTTTTTTGAACCCACTTTTTTTGAAGTATTTTATGTCATTCTTTAGTAATTTTTTTTTTTAACATTTTTAATTTTTTGGGGGACCTATTAGTAAATACTTTTAATAGGAGATTTTTTTTGCAAACTTTTACTGATTTTTTGAAATTGCTTAATAAACTTTTCATAACTTTCTTCTTTTTTGTAAACTTTTAGCATTTTTCAATTTTTTTTTGATCTTTTGGGTTTTTATTAATAATTACTTTCAATGTTTTTTTTTTGCAAACTTTTATGAAATCATTTAATAAACTTTCTTATAGACTTTTCAATAATTTATTGATAAACTTTTGTCTGGTCTTTTAATATTTTTTGGTGAACTTTCTTGGGTCTTTTAGCATTTTTTGGTAAATTTTCTTGGTCTTTTAGTATTTTGTTGAACTTTCTTATAACTTCTGGTATTTAGTAAATCTTTTTGTAAACTTTTAATATTTTTTGAATTTTTTTTTTGATCTTTTAAGCTTTTATTAGTAAGTACTTTTAATGTTTTTTTGCAAATTTTTACTGATCTTTCAAAATTACTTGATGAACTTTTTCATAAATTTTCTTTTACTTTTTTGATAATTTGTTAGTAAATTTTTTTAATATTTTTTGATAAACTTTTTTGGATCTTTTGGCATTTTTTGGTAAATTTCTTGGTTTTTTAGTATTTTGTTAAATTTTCTTATGAATTTTTAGTATTTTGTAAACCTTCTTGTGGACTTTTAGCATTTTTTGAGTTTTTATTTGATCTTTCAGGGCTTTATTGGTAAGTATTTTTAATGATTTTTTTTGCAAATTTTTACTGATATTTTGAAATCATTTAGTAAACTTTCTCATAACCTTTTTAATAATTTATTAGTAAATTTTTTTTTAGTTTTTTAATATTTTTTTAAAAAATTTTCTTAGATCTTTCAATATTTCTTAATAAACTTTTAATATTTTGTTGAACTTTTTTATAACTTTTAATATTTAATGAATCCTCTTGTTAACCTTTAGCATTTTTTGAGTTTCTTTTGATTATTTGAAGCAGCAACGCCAGTGTCGCCAGCAATCGAGGTAGTAGTCATATGATTTTTGATCCAAAATTTTTTAGAAATCCTTTAAATTGGATTTTTTGTTTTTTATTTTTATTTTTATTTTTTTTTGAGCTTCAAAATTTCTGGAAAAGAAATATCTCTTCCAAAAAAATTCTGAAGTTCAAAAAAAAAAACTAGCTTCTTGAAAAACAAAATTTGAAGAATTTCTAAAAAATTTGGGTCAAAAATCATGTAACTGCTACCTTGATTACTGGCAATGCTGGTATTGCTATTTGAAGCTTTATTGATAAGTACTTTTAATATTTTTTTTGTAAACTTTGCTAATCTTTGAAATCACTTAATGAATTTTCTCACACTTTTTTAACAATTTATTAGTGAACTTTCCTCTAGTTTTTTGATATTTTTTAAATTTTCTGGCAAATTTTCTTGGTCTTTTAATATTTGTTGAACTCTTCTTCTGTGAACTTTTGGCAATTTAGCATTTTTTTAAAAAAATTTTTTTTTTTTGTTCTTATTTTTTTTTAAACTATAATAATTTTTAATATGTTGTATTTTGAGATTTGATAATCATATAATATAATTTTTGTATTGCAATTATTTATCTAAATTTAAATAATTAAAGTCTGAAAAGTGTCTACAATAATATAGTACCCCTGTATTTTAAATATTAAAAATTAAATATTTAAAATATGATAAGATTTTAGAGTACTAAACCTAATTTTTAAATTAAATACAGTGGGTGGCTATATTATTGTGAGCAATTTTCGATTTTAATTGCTCAAGATCAGGTAAGTAAATCGAGTACAAATTTTTGTCACATATTTAGTAGATCTCAAAATATTAAATATTAAAATTTTACATAATTTTATTTAGATACACAAAAGTTATATACAAAAACCCTGAACTTGGTTTTCTTTATTGAACCGAAAATTAAAATTCAATTTTTTTTTATAATTTTTTTTTTTCTAAACAAAAATTTAAACTAATCGCATTTTAATGCTTTATAGGATACTTCTTAGCATTCATGCAAGCAACAACCTGACCAGGCATATTAAGGATCAGCTAATGACAATACTTAAACAATATATCATTTCATACTTTTTTCACAAAAGTATCAAGCTTGTTAAGATTCTCAGGTCTTGGCTTTTGACGAATAGATATCTTTACTTCAGCCCAAAGGTTCTCTATAGGATTAAGATCCAGCTTTGAGAAGGCCAATTAATTACTTTAATTCGTTTTTTTAATAAATTCCTTTATATCTGTATGAATATGGGGTCTTGCATTATCTTGTTGCAAGATTGGACGTCTATGATCATCTGTTGATGGAAATTTATCTAAAGTTGGCAAAATGTACTTTTAAAAAATTTGAATATGTGAGGCATTAGTGGCAGAAAATTTTAACGGAACAAGAGGCCCAACTCCATACTAAGAGAAGCAACCTAATACATGCAACCTAGGCTACAATTTACAGTGCTATTCAAACATTCAATATTTTACTCTTTATGTAGTTTACGCTAAACTCGACAAGAGGAACCAAAAACAAATGAATATAGATCTCATCAGTTCACAAAACACGCTGAAAGTTCTGGACAGTCTAATTTTTATGAGCAAAGCACCAGTCAAGCCTTTTTTTGTATATTTTTTAGAGTGACAAAGAGCTTAGGACAAACAATACAGAATCTTAAATTCTCTTTATGCAATACATAGCAAACAGTATGTTCAGAAACTTTTTTTCAGTACAATCTGAGAGAGTAATGATCCTGGTTCATCCAGGGCATTTTTTTTTTTTGTGTTTCTAAGGTGCCCAATCTATGAAACATCTTTATAATGTTCCAAGTAGCAGACTTGCCACAGCCAACAGTGGCTACAATAGTATGAACTGAATCCTTTCTTAAATAGCTATAAATTATAGTAATCCTTTATCTTTCGGTTAGATCTTTCTTACTGCTCATCATTTATAGCAAAAAAAAGAAGACATTTGTTTTTAGTTAATTGTGCAGATCTGTCATACAAAAACACTCCTTTTTTATACTGTATAAAATTGTAAAGTATTACACAATATTTGGACAAAATTTAAAACATGAATTCGAAAAATTGTTTTTTTTTGAAAATTTTTTTAAAAAAATTTAAAAATTGATTTTTGGTCTAATATAAAAAAGGCAGTTTGGCATGATCTTTGTGTAACTTTGCATGACCTATTAAAATTGCACCAAATTTTAATATATTGTACATTTGGATCGATTAAATATGCAACAAAAATTTTGTAGCCTATTTACTTACCTGATCTTGAGCAATTAAAATTGAAAAATTGCCCACAATAATATGGCCACCCACTATATTATTAAGAATTGAATATATTAAATATAGTAAAATTTTTTACTACAACTTTCATGTAAATCTATAATATTTAACTCTAGATTTAACAATCTTTTTTATAATGAAATCTGAATAAAACAAACTCAAAACATTAAAAATTTATAATAGTTCAATAGTGCTATTATATATATATACAATATGGAACAAGTAGTACTCATTTCACCAACAATTACTTCACCGACATCTTAGTTCACCGACAATTAATTCACTGACAAGTTCATTTCACTGACAATTAATTCACCGACAGCTTATTTTACAGACAAAGTAATTCTGGTCATTGACATTAAGGTTAGGCTAGAATTAGAGTTAAGGTTAGTATAATTTATAAAAAATTTGTCGGTGAAATGAACTTGTCGGTAAATTAATTGTCAGTGAAATGAACTTGTTAGTGAATTAATTGTTGGTAAACTAAGATGTTGGTGAAGTAATTGTTGATGAAATGATACATATCCATATGAAACAGCTAAAGATATACACTTTTTATATATAAAATATAAAAAGGCTTATAACTCAAAAACAAATAACTTTAAAAAAAACCTGGTTTACAAATTTGTTGTTTTTAGTCTTAGAATAGATTTTTATTTTTATTATAAAATTTAAAAGTTT
>CAJVQC010001408.1:0-10259 GCA_910592285.1 Racocetra persica
GCACGTGTGGCTAGTTGTATCCTCGCTCATGTAACAAATATTACGTTGACTCATAATAAAAAATCGGCCATAGTACCTGGCCTTTAAACAGGAAAAAAAAAAATATTTATATAATTCAGCAATATGCTATCTTTAAAATTTTCAAGTAGTTTACTTTCGAAATTATAGCAGAAGAGTTAACATGTGATAATAGTTAAGTTTTTATTATATGTTTTATATATTGAAATTTAGTTGCTAATGAACTAAAAGTTTTCTTATTAAAACTTGAAAACTTATCATAATATATAGAATCATTAGTTGCAAATAATATTCTTAAATCATATAACCAATATTAGTTAGATCTAAATAAATATTTAACTTAGATAACTGATAATATAGCATATATATTAGATTGCAAAAATAGTATAGTAATATTATTTAATAAAGAGGTTAGCTCTAATTTATTTCAAATATTATATGAATTTCACTCAGCATATATAATGATATTAAATTTTAAGAATACCACATTAAGAAAATTAAAAGTTGAAAAAAGATTTTTAACTCAAAAGTATCTATTTAATTTACTTTATTTTATTTGGTAATTATATAATAGCTATACTAAAAATAACAAGAATAAGAAATTGTTATATATTTTTGAGTTATATTTTATATTTTAAACTATTCAGTATATATTTAATATAATTCTAAAAGTTATGATAATGATAGCTATATGAATTGCAAGCAATAAAATAATTAGTAGAAAGAAGAAAATATATAAAAAAATTTACTAGTTAGTTTTTAAATAATTTAAAGTTACAAAAAAATTCTAAAATCATATTTTAAAAATAGAAACTTCTTCAGTATTAGCTTATAAATCTATATTTAAAAATACAAATTGAATACTTTGTAAAGTTTGGTAAAAAAATTTATAAACTTATAATGAATTTTTTTACTAAGTTTGATAAAGAACTATAAATTCTTCAATCAGATAATCAATTATTGCCACTTCTACTTGGTTGATGAGCTTATAAGATGTCTAACAAATATATTAAATAGATAGAAAAATTGTATAATATTAAGATAATATTTGTTTGTTTTTTGATAATAAATTGTGAAATACTACAAATGCTTTAGACAACAAAATATTTGAGCAATTTTTTAATAATTTAGAAGATGGTATTAATAAGGCTATAAATTCTCTAAAAATAGTTAAATATGTAAATTCATCTTCTACTAAGTGTGTACTGATTAGATAGTAAAGGTAGTTGTAAATTTGCAAAAAGCTAAGGTTAAAGTGACAGAAAAACTAAATTTCTAACTTTAAAAAATTATATTATATGTTTATTTTAGAATTAGATATTAAACAATCTAATTTTAATAACTTTGGTTTACTAGAAGCAATAAAATATTCATTATTTCTACAAGAATTACTTGACTTTGCTGATTTTAACTTACTGATTCACAATTTTTCTTTACTTTATAAATTTGTTAAATGCTGAATTTATTATATCATTATTTATTAATAGCATGTTGAGGGTTTATTCAACAAGTATGATTTTAAGTATTATATATATATAAATATTGAACCCAAAAAAACTAAATTATATCTTTTAGATATTAGACAATTATCTCTATCTGATAAAGATTTGACAGTTCAAAAAAAATAAAAAAAAATTAACAAACATGATAATGATAAATAGGTAGTATTTGGAGAAATTGAAGCTAATAAACTGTTTAATTTGTTTTATAAATGAAAAATAATTTGTTTGATAAATAAAAAAATAATTTGTTTAATAAATAAAAAATTAATTTGTTTGATAAATAAAGTAAATAATTTATAAAAAGTGAATTTTCTAAATTTTCTGAAATTGTTAAAAAACCTATAAAAACTCTTTATATAGTAAATTTAATATGTATATCTACTTATAGTTTGATTTTATTAGTTTGATGATCACTCTAATATTATATAGCCAAATCTTCACTATAATATAAGATATTTTGTTATACAAGTCACTCTTGTTTAAAGTTTGCAATAGGCCAGGTTAGGCCAAGTTTGTCTAAACCTATACCTGGTTTATTAAATTATAAGTCTAGCCCAGATCTGCCCCAACTTATTATGAATCTAAAAATCTAGGCCTGGCCTAGTCTGTCAAATTATAAGCCTAGCCTAGGCCTAGCCTAAATTCAGCTTAATTGCAAATACTAGATTTGACCTGGCTCATACTGAACTCTAGTTATGATCTAATTAATAGATGCTAATTAGATACTTAGATGACTCTTAGCTCTAAATACAACAATACACTATTAGCTATTTATAGCTATTTTCATAATTTCTAGAACATCTGATAAAATTGACCAAATTTTTTGGTCAATCTGGTTTAGTTATTGATTTAATACAAATTGGTATATAAATTATATTATATATATACATCTTAATAATATTGAATATATTGACATTTACAATACTACAATTATTTGTAAAACAAATATCATATGTCTTTATATATTAGAAATTGGTGTAATTTTTTATATATAAATTTCTAATATGTAATTTTTGCATGTAAATAATATTGGTTAAAACATTCAGAGTACTGGCAAACCTTTTGTAATGCAGATGCAATAATCATATACTAGTATACTAGTTAACTGTATAATTTGATAATTTTATTGTACCTATCACTATTATGCCAAATTCACAAACTTAATCAAATCATCTGAAGCATTATTTAGTCAATTTTTATCAGATGTTTCAGGGATTATGAAATAGCTGTAACTAGATAAGAAATTTTTATAAAGGCTGGGTAGATAAAATACTTGTAACTTTAATAACTTGATATTATTATAGTTCACAAATTGATGTAAAATTTTTTCTGCTATTATTATAATTTCTGAAATATCTAATAAAAATTAGCTGAATTTTTCGGCCAATCCAGTTAAGTTATTATCTCAGCATAATAGATTCAATAAAATTACTAAATTGTACATATACATGTACCCACATACATATGTAACTTTTGCATTAAATTGTGCTGATTATTGCACCAGTATTACAAAAGTTTTGCCAGCATTACTAGACTTTTTGAGCAAGCTTTACAAGAAATTTGGACAGCATTATTCATGTAACAAAAAAATTACATACAATTTTAACTTCAGAACTTATACAAACTTATGCGAAATTATAATAATTTTCCAACCTTATATATACAGATAATTTTATCATTATAAATGTTGACATGCTCAACATTATAAATTTTTGGTTGAATATTTTGTGTGCTTAGTTTGTGAGAAAACTTATAAAGAAGGCTAAAATATTGACAAGAAATATTAAAAGGCTCCAGATATAAAATAGACTTTTATAATAAACATATTACACGAGTAGTGCCGACATTAAAAAAGTTAGATATGGTCAAGAATTTTGTTGATTGGCTTAAAGATATGACTCAAAATTCCGTTCAAAAAATTCTTGATTTTATTAATATCTGTCTCAGAAGTCTTTAATACATCCATATCTTCGAAAGTGCTTGAGGACTCGACTTATAAAAGAAATGCTAATATCTAAGATTTTGCAATTTTCGAATAATAAGCTTTATAAATTTTTTTTAATTATTCGCCAGCGAAGATGTTTTGAAACATTATGTTTCTGTACGTGTATACGCATCAATTTATAGAATCTATATTATGCCGAAATCACTAAATCGGAAATTATAATTTAAACACATGCCTGTGGCCAATAGGAACTGTATATTTTTAATGGGTATTGCTGGTCTCTTTATAATACCCGGGCCCAACCCATTATTTTACAAGCCCGGCCCAACCCGCAAATTACCGGGTTTGGCCCGACCCGTTGCACACCCTACTCTCGTTATAGTGAAGGGATTGGGCTGAGAAAAAAAATCTTCACTGTAGCTTATGTCAAGAGAATACTATATAAACTTTATTATATCGAGAGAAAAGTTAATAATAATGGCAATGAATTTAAAAAATTCTTCACTATATCAAGATCTTCACTATATCGAGAGTTCACTATAACGAGAGTGACTTGTATCCGTTTTAGAAAAAATCTTCATATATATTATATCGAGAGGTTACTAATTAACTTCATTATATCGAACGAAAGTTTATTAATAATGATTTTGTTCTAAACAAATTCTTCACTATAAACAAATCTTCACTATAACGAGAGTGACTTGTATATAGGAATTGCTAAAAAGCCAAAGTAATGAATGTGATTGGGTGAACAAAGGTGTCATCAGGTTTTCTTGGATTGGCGCACAATCAATTCAATCTACGATCTTGGTAAAAAAAAAATCCTATATATTTATGTTCGTTTTAGGAAATTTATTGCCGACTATTAATTTCGTTTTATCATTAGGATCGTTTCGACGACGTGGGTACGATTTGAATTGCTAAATATTCCCCAGCTGGACAAACTCTTGTCTTTCTAATCGAATATTATGATACACGCGCTGCTCATGCCGCCAAAGAATCAATAAAGGCACAATTATTGAGGTATTTTATACAGTACTTGGTGATTATTCAATTATTTTAATCCTATACTTTATAATTTATTATTTATGAATGAGGAGGTCAATACAAGCAAATTATTTCAATTAACTTTTTTAATTTTTTTTATCTTAATTCTATAACTATATAGAATTAAAACAAAAAAAAAAGTTACTTGGAAACAATTTGCTTGTTTCTAATTACATTTATAATTTGCTATAAAAATATGAGATTCAAATCCGTGTTCAATGGTACGATTCTGGATCACAGTCATGGCTGAAGAATTCAAATATTATCAAAAAACTGGTTTAGTCATTCCTCCGTCCCCGCGCCAGTTTCTGATTGCTCTTTCACCAGGCCTAGAAAATAGGTCTGAAGATATTGCTAAGGTTTCTCTATCCCCGCCTGAAAATAGTGTAGTTTTCTCGTCTAGTAACAGGGCTATCTCGGAGAAGAATACCCTAGATCTTGAAAGAATTATAAATGGTATTTTTATGTTTATATGTCAATATATGATTCAACCAATCAGAATTGGCAATTTTTGTGGTCTAGGAAATTTTGATTATATGCGAATTGTAAACTATGTAAAAATCCGATCTACCGTATAGATCATTTTAACATTTCATAATAGGCCTTGATAATCGCACCACACTCATGATCAGGAACATTCCGAACAAGTATACTCAGGTGTACGATCATTCTATTATCAATGGATATTTTGCATTGTTCCTTACATTACTTGTTTAAAATTTAGCGTATGCTGTTGGATTGGCTTTACGAAACCCATTGTGGTCAATACGATTTCGTCTACTTGTGTATCGATTTTAAAGACAAGTGCACTGTCGGATGCGCTTTTATTAACTTTGTAGCTGTCAGGTAAACTTCTTTATGTGTTTTATTCTTTTAGTCCCTTTCCTAATACTAATATTTTATATATTGTCTTAAAGTGTCATATATTCTTTTGTTAAAGCACGAATTAGAAAAAAATGGTATGCGCATTTCCTTTATTTACAATTATACAATTATCACGCAGCTAGCAATAAGTAATGACGTTTTTAAAAGGCCGAGTTTAAATTCTGACAAGATTTGTGAATTATTGTATGCCAATTTCCAGGGCAAAAACGTATTTATCAAAAAGTTCAGAAATCCTGGTATATACAGTAGATCAAAAAAAAGTTTTTTTTTTTATTAACCATATGATAATAGTAATTTATTATGATTATTTTTTTTAGTATTATGTTAGAAACTCCCAAATATCATCCTAAACTCTTTCATACTACAGTTCCATGCAAGATTATGAAATGTCTTTTCCAAGACCCGATAATACACAACCAATTTTTTAAATGTACCAACATAAGGTGTAGTTACTTTATTCTCTTTATCTACTTTTGAGATTTTAGTGCATTCTTAAAGGATCTGGGAATTGTTTTATTAGGTGGAATTTTATTTATTTATAGCTTTTATTTTTAACTTTTATTTCTTGTATATTAGTAGGAATTTTGAAGATTTTTTTTAATAAAAAAAGGATTTTCAAAATATGTTATAGAAGTAAAAAAACTGTGGAGTTTAATCTATATCAAAACCCGTTTTGAAAAGAAATATTCTCAAGCTAAAGCTTTTAACATATTTATTATCAGTTATAGAATACGTATTAAAATAAGTGACTTTATATATTATCAAATAAGTATATAAGAGTAAAAACCTGTAATTTATCATAATAAATATTATAGATTATTATAAAATTAGATTGTTATTAAATTTTAGGTTTTAATTTAAAAATATAAGTTTTACTAAAATTTATCTATATTTTTTATTAATAATCTAATTCTAACTTAGCTATAAAAAAGTTAACAAAAGGTCTTAAAAATTTTTAAAAATTATATATAAAATAAATTTAAATTTTATAATAATTTGTTTTTTTTTTATAAAATAACCTTATTGGTTAAGTTTTTTTCTTTATGAAAGTATCAGCAGTCCATATTTACAAAAAGGTTTATAGTAACATATCAACAAGAATACAATAAGCCACATATACAACTTTAGTTATTGTTTATTTAAGGGTTCTATCCATAGATTCTCTACTTATTGCCATACCTGAGACCTGCTTGTGGTCTTCTATTTAAACTCTCTGATTTTTAATATTATTCTGATTATATGAACTTTCAATTAAGGTTTTAGTCTGACCTTTGGGTTATTTTACCCATGATATAGATTCTACCAAAAAAAATAATTTTTTATAGCTACA
This sequence comes from Racocetra persica, assembly GCA_910592285.1. Taxonomy (NCBI): domain Eukaryota; kingdom Fungi; phylum Glomeromycota; class Glomeromycetes; order Diversisporales; family Gigasporaceae; genus Racocetra; species Racocetra persica. The sequence continues at coordinate 6,728 of CAJVQC010001408.1, forward strand.
CCTTATTTAGATTTTTTATGCCAGAAATAATTCTATATTATAAATGGCTAATTTTTTTTATAAATATTAATAACATTCTTTACATTTCTTACTATAGTAGTACCTATGCTTTGCTATACTAGTTTTCTTTTAGAAATTCCTTAAACCAAAAATATATCTTTATTTAAACTTTTACGATGTTTTATATATAATAATAGGCTTCTTTTTAGATTATAGAGTATTTTACTTTTAGTCAAATTCAAACTATCAATCTTGTCTGTAGGGGATAGAAGTTTATCTATTAAACTATGAGATCTGAACCCTTTATAATAATCTGATTTATAATAATTTGTAATAATAAATTATTTAATATATACTTAAATATAAATTTTTAAGAATAATTTAATTATAAAAATTTATAATTATATATATAGTATATATACATGGATATTAATTTGCAAATTTGTATAATATATAAATCAAAACAATTTTTATAAAATAAAAATTAAACCATTACTTATAGTTAGGTTAAGAGTCTGCTTGAGATTAAAACAAGTATAATTTATATCAAAATTTTACAAAAAATTTTTTGTTAGAAGCTAAAAGATAGTTTTATAATCAAAATTTTAAAATATTAGTAATATTTTAAAAAAAGAAGTAAGTTTATATTATATCTAATTGTATAATCTGATTGGCTTTCTAATAATACTGGTGTATAGACAATCTTTATACAAATAGAATATTTTTAATTATAATTTAAATTTAATAAATATTTTATTTTTAATAAAATTTTATTAATTATAACTAGCAGAATTATTATCAGTATATAATTAGTCAATAAATTTGCAAAATCAGGTGAAATATACAAATCAGTTTGTATAATAAAAATAAAGATTTTTTTTTTAAAAAAAATACTAATATCTCAAGAATATATCTATAAAACTACCTTAGACATTCTAGCAAAAAAATTTTTTGCTAAATTTTGTATATATTTAATATCTTGCTAAAACTTTAGACCTTATAATCTTAAAGTAAATGAAATAAATTTTTTTGTTTTATTATTATTAGCTAATTATATACTAGTAATAATTACTACTAGTTATTTGTAGTTAAATTTTTTTAATATATCTAATTAATTCTAAATATTTTTTAAATATTTTTATTAAGATATTTAAGAAGAGGTTTTTTATTTTAACAACTATATTATATATTTTATTAGCAATTTATATTGCTTACAAATAATATATTATTTTTAAAAATAATAATAATATTCTAGTTATTTTTATAAATACTTTTAAATAATCTGCTATATAAACTAAATAAAGTTAAAAAATAATACTAAAACTGAAAAATAGATTTAATTATTACTCTATAATAAATATTGTTAACTTGATAATATCTTTTTGTAAAAAAGTAAAAAGAAAAATTATATATATAAAAATATAGAAGGCTAGAAGAATATAATAAAAAATATAATCAAAAAGTAAAAAAGATAAAAATAAGAAAAAAGAAAAACAGAAATTTTACTCAAATAAATAATCACAATTATCTCTTAAACTATATTCTAGACAAATTTGTCTGAAAAATTAAATTATATTTAGTATTTTTTAAATAAAAGGATCTTCTTTAGTATAGGTGGGCATATATAAATTATTACAAGATTATAATATATAAAACCTAACTAATTTGAGCTAATTTAAGTTCTAACCTTAACCCTAACCCTAATAATTTATTAAATTACTTAAATTAGTTCAAAATAATTAATTTATATATATTATAATTGTATAATAATTATATATACCCATCTATACTAAAGATCAACCAAATAGAATAATAATTTATTAATAATATAAAGTATATATTTATTATAGAATATTTTGAAAACATATTTTATAAACTTTAATATAAAAATTTTTTAAAATTATTAATAAACTTTTGAATAATAAAATTTAAAAATTTTTTTTTAAAAATTTTTATTATTAAAAGTTTTTCAAGATCTTTTAAGATTTCATATATTTCCAAAAATAAAAAATTTTTGTTCTTAATATAAGTTCAAATTTTTATAAGTTACAAAAATTATAATAATAAAAATTGTTATCCTTTATATAGAAAGTAACATATTGAAATAAGTTCTAATATAAAAAGGTGCTAATATAACAACCTCTTATTAACTAACAAAAGACATGTACAAAAATATATCTTTATTAAACAGTATTATATAATGACCTATTTCTTGGGTCCTAGTAGCACATACATTTCATACTTTTAAAATTGTATTTTGAAATATAGTTCCAGCCAATAAACTAAAAAGAATTTACTTTATATCTTGCTTTGGTTTTCTAATATTAATACTAATTTTTCACTATTAAGCTTTATTTATAAATTATGAAAATGTTAATTTTCAAATTTGTCAATTATTAATTAGAAATCAGAAAGCAATCAATTTCTTTTTTATTAATGATCTGCAAACTTTAAATTAACAATTATAATAACGGAATTATAATTATAAATTATCACTATATAATTCAATTAATATCATAACAAACTGATTGATTTATTTGAGACCTTTGTTTGCTAAGCATTATAGGCGTTAAAAAATTCTTAATAATTACATCTACCATATTGACGCGTAATAACGCACATACGCGTTATTTCGAAACATGTCTTTTTTTGAAAACTGCTTATTTGACTCGAAATAATGCACATGCGCGTCCCAAAATAACACACCCCTTAAATATACATATTCATTAATAAAAGCAGGATAACCCAAATTTGTCAAAATGATTCAAATTACCGCGCATGCGTGTCCCAAAATAACGCGCAGGGCCCCAAAATAACGCGCAGATGCACGTTATTACACGCCAATACGGTATTTGGCTAAAAATTTTTGAATTTAATATTGGTATTCCAATTACAAATAAAACATTCCATTCAATATTAAACATTTCTAGATGCTTATTATTTTTTACATAATCTTTGATGCTAAGTAATAAATCACATAGTGATTTTAACAATCAACTTTGTTATGAATATTTTTATTGATTGATTCTGCTCTTTGTAAACTTTGAATACCAGCTATAAAATGTTCATGAATCCAAGGTACTACCCATGATTCCTTGGTAGTATAAAGTGTTTCCAAGAAGTATTTTAGTGATTTGGTAGATTTCCCCGACAACATTTACCCGACAACCATTTTGCCGATGGCCATCTCACTGACATCCCATTTCCCCGACAGCCCATTACCCAGACAATTCATTTCACTGACAATCACTAGCAAACACTAACTATAAAACGGGCCAACCCTAACCAAAAATCGAGCCAAAATTGTGGCGAGATGAATTGTTGGGGAAATGGGAAAGTGGACTGTCGGGGAAATAGGTTATCGGTGAAATGGCCGTCGACGAAATGGGTGTCAGGTAAATGATTGTCGGGGAAATTGGTTTATACCAATTATAACCCCCCCCCCCCCCCCCCGGGGATACTTTTTTGCCAAAGCCAATTAAAAATACAAACCAAATTTACTTTTTAAATTTCATTGTTTTATGAGTATTTC
>CAJVQC010001409.1:0-10256 GCA_910592285.1 Racocetra persica
TGGTTATTGTCATCTATTTGAACCTAGCCTATTATCTATAGAGTACTGGTTGGTGTTGATATCAATAACTAATCTGTCTGTATAAAAATTAAAAGTATTTTGAGTTAAATTAAATAGTGAAATTTTAATTAGATTGTCTGTTTTGTCACTAGAATAGAAGATTACTGATATAGCAAAATAAAAAATAGAAATAGATAATAGTGTATAAGGTAAAGAAGAAAAAATTAGATATTTAATAGCTGTGAAAAAATAAGGTCTATATAATTAATATTAAATTTAAGAGAGTTGAAAAAAGTTTTAACAAAAAATTGTATAAAAATAATAGCTGATATATTAATTGTATAGGCTAAGTTTACTCTGTTAGAATTAAGATGACAATCAGAACATAGATTGCAGTTAATTAATAGAAGTAGATAGTATTCTGTATTATCAATATTAATATTTGTTTGCCAGTGAATAATAGAAATTTTGTTGAAATTTGTAAGATGTATATAAATCTTGTCGATAATAATTTTATTATCATTAAAGGAGAGTGGCCATAGTTTAGCTGTTTTTGGCATATTGTAAGTATTATAAGCAAAATATTAATATCTTATTGTTGGGACTATATATATAGTAAGCAATGATATGTGTTTTCAAGAACTATATACTCAAATATTTAAAACTATAAAGGTTTTTTATCTTTCAGTATATTTAAAAGCCTAGGAAAAAGATGTTTCAATTTTAGAAAAGTAGTGTTGTTAGTAGTGTATAGTTGTTCAAGATAAAGTAGCTTAAGTTTTTTAATTAGATACTTAAAAGTAGTATATTTGGGATCTATTATCTATAGCCAAATTTGGCTGCTTAAATTTTTTTTGCTCTATTTTTTCTATTTACTCTAAATTTTGTTAAACTTCACCCCTATTTTCTAAGCTAAAATAAAAGTGTACAGTATGTTGATTGCTATATAATTCCTATTTTATAAAATTCCTTTAATGATATATTAAAAATTAGTTATTTGTTGTAGATCATTATAGAACTTTGATGTCCAAATTTTATACTAAAAAAGAAATCTGCATATAATACATATAAAGATTCTTTACAATTGTCACACAAAGATATTTTTTATAATGCAATATTAAAGCTAATCAAAGATTCTTTATAACCAACTTTATATAATTGGTTTTTAAGCTATTACTACAGAGATATGATGACTCAAAGTTCAGGTCAAAATGCATGCTTTATGGCTATTAGGTGAAGTTTTACTTTTTGTCTAAACCATATCAAGTGCTTTATATTGTAACTGTAAAGTGCTATGTTACTTGAATCTCTGAAAGTAAAAAAATTTTTTAGAGTTTAGATTTCTTCTAAAAATTTAAGTATACAAATTTGAACACTTAACCTGATAGTTTAAGGGATATATATTTTTTTTAGCAGTTGTAAGTTGTATTGGATTGTGTTGAACCATATAATATTAAAATTTACTATAACATATATATTAAGAAGCTGGATAACTTTAAAGTTAAATATAAGTCTGTTTGAACTATTTATTATAGGCTGTAGGTGTTGAAGTATATTTATAGTTGATCATAAATTGTTTTGTAGTTGCTGAAGTCTAATACAAGTAGTAGTTCCTAGAAGATAGATGTTATTGATACATTAAAAGAAGTTGGTTATATGGTGCTATAATTGAATGTCCCAAATATTTCAAATATTGTATAAGTATAGATTAAGCATAGTGCTATTAAGAATTAATTTTACAAGATGAGATTTGTGTTTAGCTATAGTAAAGTATTTAGATAAAATATTATTGTATATAGTTTGTGAAATTACTATGTTGTAAATTTTGAATTCTAATGTGGAGATAATAATAGTATTAATGATAGCAATATAGGTTAATTAAAAAGTTTTATTTTGAATGAGTTTAATTTGTTTTAATTATTTGTTATTGAGAGTAAACCAATATTTCAAAAATTTGAAAGGTTGCTTGGCTAAAATAGAGTGGATTGTTAAGTTAATAAAAGAAATGAAAGAGGATTTGAAATTAGTAGTTAGTACAGATTTAAATAGATTAATTTGTATATTTGCTATTTGGGTGATTTGGATTATTGCTTTTTTAGATTAAGCTATCCATAGTATATTATCTATATAGACAAGCACTGAGATTAAGATTTGAAGATGTTGGCTAGTTTGTAGTTATAAGCTAGTTAGCTATAAAGCAGATAATATATATCTTGTAAAGTAAAAAGAGATTTTATGAATAAAAGGATTATAATAGATTCTCCAAAAGAGAAGAGTAATAGTTTCTCCTTGATCAATGCTATTTTTAATAATATAAAAATTAGTAATTTTAAAAGAGATGATAATTTTATTCTAACAGTTTGATAAGAGGTTGATAAGTATATTAATAAGTTTAGATAGCATATTGATATATTGAAGAGATAGTTTAAATAAGTCAAGATTAACAGAATTATAGGCTTTGCTTATATCCTGAAATAGGTGCCATAGCTCTTTTAAGTTACAAAAGGCTTTTTCAATTATATTGTTAAGTATGTGAATAAAAATTGCAATACAGTTGTTTGGAAGTACAATATAGTTATAAGAAGAAAAAATTGGATGTTTGGTAAATATATGATTCAAGTAATTGGTTAAAAGTTTAGTATAAAGTTTTTTGATGCATTTAAGAAAACTAATAGGTCTAGTGTTGATTAGATTACTATCAAAGATGAGTTTTTTGAAGATTAAAAATATTCTTCTCTCTTTTTATTGTTTTGAAATTAAATTAAAAGTAAAGCATCTGTTGAATAAAGTGGTAATTGCTTGCAAGAAAGGAAGTCTAGCATATTTGAATATTTTATAGCTAATTTCAGAAAGGCCACATGCTTTGTTGTTGAGAAGGTGTGACAGAGTAGTAAAGACTTCTTCTAAGGAGAATTTACTAAGTACACTATTGTACTAATCAGTTTGAATATTATTTTTTGGTCTATATTTATTTTGCTATATAGAGTTAAATATTTGTTAATTGATATTTTGATAGTCTGTTTATTTATCAAAGTATTGTTAAATATGTAATTTGATTTTTTGTGTATCTGTAATAATATTATCTTTTGTTTTAATATTATCAAATTTAACAAGATCTTTATACCAATTGAGTATATTATTAATTATAAATTTGGGTTAGATAAGAGTTTGTTACATCTTTTAGAAATATAATTGTTAATTTGTTGTCAAATTTCTTTAATTTTTTTAATATTATGAGTATGATATAGTGCTTTCTATTTGTCATTACAAGTAGTTAACCAATTTGTAAAGAGATTATATTCATTAGATGGATGTAAAATGTTTAGTTGATAAGTAAAATTATATTAAATAGTGTGGTAGAATAATATAATACAGGGTATACCTAATTCAAAATACAAAATTACAGTGCAAAAAAAAAAAAAAATATATATATATAGTGGCGGTAGGTGCAAAGAAGACTGCAAAATGAATAATATATTATGTGAATCACAAGAGCTATGCAATTCATGTGATGCCCAGTATAGATCAGATCATGAGATTAGAGCGTAAAGAAACTAGTATACATAAATTAATAGATTGGTAACATATAAATTAATAGAATCAGTCATACATAAATTAGAGAAAAGAGTAATATATAAATTAGTAAGCACTACATAAATAATATTGTAATAGATTTAAGTATATAAATAATGTAGTAATAAAAGCTAATAGAAAATGGCATAATAGGAATAAGTTAATTAAAAGTCAAACGTGCATGACCAAAGTATAATATAAGGTCACCTGTTAATTAAATAAATATGAAGATTGATTTTACAAATCGATACCACTACTTTTGCTTGTTCATAAAGTAAAAATTATTAAAACCCTAATTTGTAATGCAGTGGTGCTTGAAAGGTAGAAGGTTAAAGTCGCTATTGAGTAAAGAGGCAAGGTGTTGATACCAGAACGAACGTAATAAGGCCGCAAGTACAAAATTAATGAACCAAGCTATTTGGGCAAGATTTTTAGAGAAATGTATACTTTAATTAACCTCAACTATAACAATATATATAAATAATCAGTTTTTAAGTAGTATTTTGACTTGTCAAATAATGTGCAGAGCTTTTTGAGATGTTAGTATAGCAGTGAAATTTTAAATGAGTATATATATTAAAAATTTTATACTGCAAATTTTTTGTTAGAGATATACTATAAAGCAGTATTAATAGTACTAGTTTGTGTTTTGTATTATATTCAAGAGTTTTTGAAGTAACTGTAGATAATGGTGTCTTGTTAGCTCTGAAATTGGAGAAAATTTGATTAAAAAATATTTGCTATTGTTCATTGTTCATATTTTTATAAAAAATATTCTTCTTCAAGTTTTTATTATAATTTTATGTTTGCCAATAAGAGTATAAGAAAGTTTATGAAGAGATTAAAATTTTAAGATCACTTTTAGTACTACTATTAGGGTTATCTATATCAAAAGAGGTTAGATAACAGAGAATTGAATAGTTGGCCCAGATAAAGTTGATAGTACTGTAAAATCTGCTACCTTGCTATATACTAGTCAATAATTAAATATAAGTAGCCAGGTTATATATATTGTTGTATTGAAAGTACTAAGTAGTTTGTAATTAATTGAAAAAGAGTATAAATTATTTTTAGAGATATTAAAATCTTTTAGAACAATAGTTTGTAAATTAGCTATATTTGCTTATTGTATTCATTATATAATAGTATTTTGTATTTGTAATTTTAGTTGAAAATTATTGCAGCGTAAATATACTGAAATAATTTTAAACTTAAAGTTATGCTTAAAAATGTTTTGGAAAGATAAGAAATTTGTGAATATAGAGTTTAATCTAATTGTTGATCATAATAGCTATACCAGCTTTAGAGCTACTAGTATAGGACTAGTATAGTAAGTAAAGTATTTAGATTTTTGTAGTTTGATAATAGATTTGTATTAGCTATTTTAGTTTTAATAATACTGATAATTTTTAGATTATTAAAAAGACAAAAATCTTTACAAACTTGTTGCTTAAGATCAACAATATATTGTGTGTATATATAGATAAGTTGAATGCTTGATTAATTAATAATCTATTTATCAACTAGAGTATAGGTAAAATGTGACATCTTCTATCGAAAATTTTTTTTCTTACTAAGTTAACAATATATGCCCACTAATGAGCTCATTGAGACATATTTAACAGTGATTAGATTATCCAAATTGGCCTAGCTGATAGCAAAATATGTTGAAAAATGATTGGTTAACTATACAAAAATCTGTGACAGAAATTACATATGAAAATCACTATAGGTGAAATATAGTGTGCTTCTATCTAAAAGTTTTTTTCTTATTAAGTTAACATTATATAACCACTAATCAAAAGTTATAGAGCTCACTGAGATGCATTTAATGGTGGTTACATCATCTAAATCGGTCTAGCCAATAGTGAGATATCATTAAAAATGATTGGCTGACTATATAAAATCTCTAGATAAACAAACATTGTTTATATAGAGATTTTATATAGTTAGCCAATTATTTTTTGATGATATTTCACTATTGGCTAGGCCGATTTGGATGATTTAACCACCATTAGATGCATTTCGATAAGCTCTACAACTTTCAATTAGTAGATATATATCATTAACTTAGTAAGAAAAAAGTTTTAGATAGAAGCATACCACATTTCACCTATAGTAATTTTCATATATGATTTCTGTTACAGATTTTTATACAGTTAGCCAATTATTTTTTGACAATATCTCACTATTAGCTAGGCCAATTTAGATAATCTAACCACTATAAATACATCTCAATAAGCTCTATGACTTTCAATTAGTAAGCATATATTGTTAACTTAGTAAAAAAAAATTTTAGATGGAAAATATCATATTTTGCCTATTCTCTAGTTGATAGACAGATTATCAATTAAACTTAAAGTTGCTTGGATAATTATTAGTAATTTGATTAGTATTGGATAAAGGTGAAGAGAAAGTAGATATATTTGATTATAATTTTAACGAAATATTATAAGAATTATATATAGATATAATATAGTAGTTAGGAAATATTTCAGATTCATATAGTAGAAATACATATACTTTTGTTTATTACTGTTAATTGTAATGTAAATGTAGTTTGCAAGGTGCTTAGCTTTGTTTTGTTTTAGATATTACAAAAAAGAGTTGATAGTTTGTAGTTTTCTTAATAAAAAAAGTTGATAGTAAGTAAAAAATTTGTTATAGTAAATATCCAAATCATAGGAGTTTAAAGATATTGATAATATTTGGAAGGTTGTATTGTTTTTGCAAGATCATTTATCATTTTAAATTTGGTTTTACAGCTGTGCAGATTTTCAAAATCTGCTCTGTATATTGAGTCTAACTAATAACTTGGTTCTTTGCATAAATGAACTTATCCACCTGTTCACTTATATCATTCTTTTCTAAAAAAGACCACTAAAAGTGAAGAACATTATTATCTCAGAAATAATAGCTGTAATAATAGTATTTACAAAAGAGATTATTGAAAAGAGTTATATAAAGTAATACATATAATAAAGTGCTAGTTTTTAGTTAGATTAGTATTATTTTGAGATAACTGGTGATTGGTATCTGGTGCTGTTGTTTGTTTTTTTAAATTAGAATTAGTCAAAATTATGATATAATCTAGATTAGTTAATAAGTTTTGATTTTAAGAGTTTGTATCATTGTTCAAAGGGGTGTAGATATTTTTGGTTTAGTAATTTTAGAAGGATTGAGATAGGTTGGTTTGAAGAGATTTGGTTTAATTTGGAAAACTTTGAAGTTCTTTGCAATAGGCTTGTTTATTATAATATTTTCTCATATACTGGATTGATAATTTATCATCTGTTTTGAGTAAATGGAAGTAGGTTAATTGATAATCTACTTATTAACTAGAGAATAGACGAAACGTGACATGCCTCTATCTATAATTTTTTTCTTACTAATTTAATAATATATGTCCACTAATTAAAAGTTGTAGAGCTTATAAAAACATATTTAATAGTAGTTAGATTATCCAAATCAGCCTAGTGGATAGCCAGATATTATCAAAAATAATTGGTTGACTATATAAAAATCTGTAATGCAGATTATATATAAAAATCTCTATCTAAAACTTTTTTCTTACTAAGTTAATGATATATACTTACTAATTGAAAGTTATAGTGCTTGTTAAGATATATTTAACAGTGATTAGATTATCCAAATCAGTTTAGTAGATGATGAGATATCATCAAAAACAAATAATCAACTATATAAAATCTCTATGTAAACAAATATTGATTAAATAGATAGTTAGCCAATTATTTTTTAATAATATCTCACTATCTACTAGGCCAATTTGGATGATTTAACTATCATTAAATATGACTTGATAAGCTCTAAAATTTTTAATTAGTAGGTATGTTTTATTAACTTAGTAAGAAAAAAAGTTTAGATGAAGGCATGCCACATTTCGCCTATAGTGATTTTTATATATAATCTGCATCACAGATTTTTTATATAGTTAGCCAATTGTTTTTGATAATATCTCACTATCTACTAGACTGATTTTGATGATCTAACCACTATTTGATGCGCCTTGATAAGCTCTACAACTTTTAATTAGTAAACATATATTAACTTAGTAAAAAAAAATTTAGATAGAAATATATCACATTTGCTTATAGTAATTACTCTCTAGTTGATAGATAGATTATAAATTAATATATGTGCCAGAAAGTCTGTGCTAATCAGCTTAGATATTAATTTATAAATAGTTTGATGAGTTGAAAGACTATTAATTCTGTTATTTGAGGCTGCTACTTTTAGATATGCATTATAGTAGCTATAAAAGTAGAAACTTTCTTGTGAACTATCAGTTATTGTATTGTTGAGTTTTATGTATTTCTCTTTTGCTTTTTTTGTGAGTTCATATAAAAGAGGAGTTGATATAGATTTATAAAAAGTACCAGATGATTATGATTTTTATCAAATATAGAAAAGTCTAGAGTGAGTTGTAAGGGTTTAATTTTATATATTAATGAATAGGTAAAAGCATGAAAACTGCTAAAAGATTTTGTAAAAAGGCTTCAGAGAGGTTTTAAACATTGTGTTTTGTATTCTTGGGTAGTGTAATACAGTTTTCAACTATATATATATATATATATAATATAATGTAGCTTTAAAGCATAGCTATAAACATTCATATAAAGAGTTAATAGTAAATTGGGCTAGAAGAAGTGATTTGCATATAAGTAATAATTTGAGAGAGATTTGGTATTTAATATAGTTATAGATTTTTTGGTTATCAATTGTAGCAAATTGTCATTTATAAATATTAAAAAATTCTTTAAACCATTTATCAAATTCAAATAAGAATGGTTTAAAAGAAGGATTTGAAAAGTAGCATCTTCACTAATATAGTAGTGGAGTCTAAACAAATTAAGTATATATTAAGGTCTTTATAGAATTTCTTTGCATTAATAGTTTTGTATTTGCTGTGAAGTATTAGATGTAGTTAAGCTAAATTGAGGGCTACTATCTATAGTTACCCACCAATTGCTATATCTAGGATACACTTGTGGATCCCCTATTTAAATCTTCTGATCAACTTAGTGCTGCCAGATGCTTTTCTCAGAAGAATTCCTGCTGCTAAGGCCCCTTAGGACTATTTTATCCTCATGATAAATCTACTAGAGCGGTCTATGTCCCACACATGTATCACCTAGGTTTTTCAGTAACTTATGCCCAATTCGAAGACTGGTACTTGTGGCCACTACTATTACTTACTCCTTGCCCTTACAAGGTTTGTTCTGATCCTGATATTTACTTTCAACTGGTCCTTATACCGATCCCTCCCAACTACCAAACTAGTTAGCTCAGAAAGGTTGTTATACCTAGGCTCTAAGTGCTTTCTGGTTTTACTTCCCTTGGTTCTGAATTCCATAGTATCGGACCTTTTCCTCCAATATGACTTCAGTTGCCAGGTTGGTGGACCCTTCTTGCCCCAGTATTGTTCGTTCAGTTCTTCAGTCTCCAGTTCTGATTTTCTGTAGTATCATTGAAGATCTTCACTACTCTAGCTCGGGTTTTGCCAAACAGGTTTCAAATATTCTGGTTTCTTGGATTTATATCGCCCTAAAGCTTCTATTTCAAGATAGTAGTACCAAGGTTACAGGTGATATATCTAACTGATCATTGAATAAATGTTACCAGAACACAGGCCTATTTTTTGAAAAATGTCTCTGGTAGAAATCGAACTCTAGACCTGCTGCTTGGGGGTGACAACTTAACCACTACTCTATGTTGCCACACCCCATTTGTTCATATCTGGTTGTTGGTATTAATATAGTCAGTAAGAAATTGAGAATATTATTCTGCTAATGATTTTAATAAGTATGTATAGTTAAATTTAGATGCAGTTTGTATTAGTAGAAGGTTTAGTGATTTTGTTAAAATAAATATCATTAAGATATAGTTTAATAAATCATATAGTTGAAATACAAATAGATTGTTAAATTTAGAAAAAAGGTTTATATTATTAGTAATTGATATTCTCGAAACTAGTTGAGATTATTTGAAGTGTCTCTGTTTATTTTTTGTTTTTGTTTTTGTTTGTTATTTTGGTTTTCTTTTTTTTCTTAATTTTGTTTTTCTTCTTGTTCATGTTTTGGTTCTTTGTTTTATTGATCATTACTGGGTTCATTATTAGGAGTTTGTTAGTTTTGTTTAATTTGATTAATAAATTTAAAAAATGTAGCTTTTTGTCAACAATAAACATTTGTCAGATTTTAAGAAAAATAATAATAGATTTTGTTCAAGTATCATTGGAGTGAACTTGGAGATGATTAGTTTAAGTTTGATATTATAAATAAGTAAAGCAAAGTTTCTGTAAAGTAGAGCAGAATTTTTAAAGATACAGACTACTGAGTAGTTTGAGATGTAGCTACTTTGTTCTGCAGCTACACAAGAGATATTTTTAATTTTATAAATGAAGTATATATAGTTATATTAAAGTGAAAAATAATAGCTGCAGAGGTTTTGTTAGTTTGGAAATTTGAAAATAATATTTTTAAATTAATATTAGATAGTTTCAGTTGATTATATATTTTAGTAATTGTCAAAGCAGGTAATTTGTTAGTGATTCTTTTAAATTGATTTTTGGAGATTGAAGTGATAGTTTGAGATTGAGATTAGATAATTGCAGTTGAGTAGCTAGGCTTATAGCATTGAGAGATAAAACTTGTATAGTATTT
>CAJVQC010001410.1:0-10256 GCA_910592285.1 Racocetra persica
AAGCATCAAACATATGCCAAGTTATAGATAAAATAGTATAGATAAGTGACAAATGTGATATAATATGATAATTTTTGTACTATTTTGCAGTTTATCTACTTTTCTAGTTATATAGATCGTTTTAATGATTCAAAAAAGTATACTTTTGAGAAGCATAACACAAGGTTTGCAATGGTGAAGCTTATAGCTAGTCAGTTAAGAGTGTAGCCAAGAGCATTAAGTAGTATTTGAAGTCTTAATTCAGATGAACCGTCACTTCATAGACATCACATTTCACCAACAATTATTCACTAACAAGTTTATTTTATCGACAGTCTATTTCACCAAAGCTTATTTCACTGACAAGTTTTTTTAAATTATACTAACTTTAACTCTAACTTGACCCTAAGTAAAATGGGCTTCAGTGAAATAAAATATTGGTAAAATGAACTTGTCGGCAAGTAATTGTCAGCGAAATGTGGTGTTTATGAAGTGATTGTTGGTGAGTTAATCAGATCCCTTTGAATGGTATTTAAAATCTAAAGATGACAATTTGGGTAGATATGTACGTTGAAATAAATTATTGTAGATTTAGGACCTACTTAGATTGATTTAAATAAACATAGGTTGTAATAGATTTCTAAATTATACTCAAGTTGTTAAAGAATTTAAATTTAGCTTACAATAAAATTAAATAGATTCTAATATATTATTTTTGAATTTGAGTCATTTTAAGAATTATTCATAGTGTATCGCAAATTAATATTAGAAACATTTATAAATTTTTTTACATTTATGGTTACTAGGATAATAACTACTATCAAAATGAAATTTTTTCAATTTTTATTACATGCGTTTTTATAATTGTATAATAGATGTTTCTCAAATATATGTGAGCATTAAAGTAATACATATCTGATAGTATATATATATTTATTATAAATAATGATATGCCCAGACTTTTCTCAAGTGCTCTATCAAAAAAGCCTAAAAAATCCCCTAAATGAATCATTTTAACTATCTAACCCTAAATTTAGAGAACATCTCCTTTCTGGTGATCGCAAATGTTTAAATATATGCCAAGTTTAGTACAAATTTCTTGAACTAAGAGCTAAATTTTAAGATTAGTTGTAAGAATGTAACATGTTCAGGAAACTTCAAAAACATTCATTTTGTCAAAAATCTGAATAAAAAACTATCTTTAGTGCTTTAATGAAAAGCTTTTCTTGAATGATTTCACATATTATTAAAATAACAATTTATTACCCAATTATGTATTTTATCAACTCTGCAGATTTTTGAGAATAAATGAAAGTTTTATGTTCATCTTTTTTAAAAACAATTCCTCAACATAACAATACCTAAAATTATATTCCACTAGTATCACCCATCTCTGCTAATTTTTGACAACAGACGGATGTATTATATTTATCTTTTTCAACTCTAATTTCATTAAACAAATCAATTTCATACCTAGACAATATGTTCCATTAGTGTTCTATCTGCAGACTTTTGAAAATAAATGAAAATCTTTTGTTTAACACTAATTTTTTCATCATACCGATAATCAACATTAAATGTTCAACTAGTATCATTCGTCCTTACTGATTTTGATAATAGATGAATACTTTATATTATCTTTTCATTAAAACAAATCAATTTCTTATCTAGATTATGTGTTCTATTAATGTTCTAATTTGCAGATTTTTGAAATGAATAAAAGTCTTTTGTACAACCTTTTTAACTTCAATTCATTCATTATATTAATATCCAATATTGATGTTCAATTAGCATCACCTGACTCTGTTGATTTTTGATAATAGACAAATACTATGTATTCATCCTTTTCAAATACAATTCTATCATTGTAACAAAATCTAATATTGTATTCTGCTAGCATTACCATTGCTGCTATTTTCTGACAACAGATGAATGCATTATATTTATCTTTTTCAACCCTAATTCTACATTATTGCAAGTATTATATCATCCGCAATTTGCGTAATGTCTATTATTCATTTCTCTTTTAGAACCAAATTCATCAAATACTAACATATATTCATTTGTTGTGGTGTTTTGAGTTAGACCATATACATTTAGATATCATATTCCATCTCACCAACGTTTTGGATATTAACTAATCTATTAAAAGAATCTATTCGATTATGTCTTTATATAGCTTTAAGTTGAATTCTTTAATGCAATCATTGATATCCTTATTTCTACTTGTCTACTCTTGTATCAATTTCTGAGGATCACATGTTTAACACCAAAATATTAGAAGTGTTATGCCCAGCTACAATCTGTATATTTCTATCAGATCTATTGATTTCAGAACCAAATATCAGTCCTAAACCTAAAATATAAAAACACTTTTCCAATATAGTTAGTGTGATATTCTTGTGAAGCATACTTTCTAACAATGTGGTTTCACCTATTAATCCAAAGCTATTATCACTGAGTCTAACAAGTTTAATGTGGTATTCTTAGAAAGTATATCTGCAAAAAGCATTGTTTTTGTACAATGTATTTGCTAATCCTTTTTATCTTCAGATCTATGATTACACCCCAAGATCCAAAGAAGTCTGTGTGTTTCTTTCACATTGTGTATTGTTTTTCTACTTTGAAAAACTAAATATACCTAGACGACACTAGAATGACGATTATAAAAAAAAAAGAAGGTTTGTAATACAAATATTTGTATAATCATATCGTATATATTAGAATCTACTACATTTAAGATCTCATACCAATGCAACGTAGAATAGTAAACAATCTGTTAAATCTGTCTATTGTTGTTATTTTTAAGTCGAAAATTCTAAAAAAATAAAAAAACCCTATAAATTTGGTATAAAATAAGCTAAGAACAGCATATTACAAAGTACTTTAATATCTAGTTAATATAAGGCTTTACTTAGTAAATGCTGTGTACTTTCTGAGTAAAGTTCTTTAAAAAAAAAGATCAATATTTAATAGTTTTATAATTAGAGGCTTACAGTATTATTCTATCATTTATGCTACTTAAATACTATATTTGTTTAAAAAAATTTTATAGCTTACTTATAAGCTAAAAATTTTAATTCAACTTTGTATTATAAGTGATCTGCATCATATTTAATAAGAAAAATTCTCTGATTAACTGGCAGATCATCAATTAAATTTTTGATCTATATTTAAATTGCATTTTCTTTTGATAATAACCTTAATCTTTTATATTTGCTTCTCTTTTAATTGCTTCTTAAATATAGTAAAGTCTTCTATTATTACTAGAATACCAAATATTATTAATCAAGCAAACTTGAATTTTTGGTAAACTATCAATTTTAAGTAAACCATTGACAAGATCATTAATTGTTTCATTAATATGTCTACTATCTTGAAAAATAGAATTAATATTTGCTTAACTAAATAATATTTGTTTAAGATCTAATTTATGAATTAAAAATTTATTTTTAGAAAGTTTTAGTTAAATAAATATATTTTGAAAAATAAAAAGAAATAAAAAAAGAAAAAGAAAAGCTAAATAAAAAGGTAAAAGATAAAATAAAATTAAAAAATTAAAAAGATAAAAATATCTTTTTAACTAAATGTATTTTCTTCTAATTCAATTAAAGTGTTTGAAGAAGAACTAGAAGCTTTTTTCAAATAGATTTTCTTGATTGTCGGATAGTAAAAGTAGTTTTTCAAATAGAACTTCTTTATTATTAGGCAGTGTTATTTATCACTTAATTATTTTTTATCAGAGGCTTACTTCCCTCCTCTCTTTTAATATAAAAAAATCAGGTTCTTATATATAATTTTAACTTTTTTTATCTCCTCCCCCCTAAAAAACTACCTGATTTTTGTCACGTCCCTTATCTGTCAACCAAGACAATTTATTATTAACAGATTCTTGATTATATATGCTGACGAAATTATTTTAGATTTTAGAGTATAAAATTAAAATTTGAAGACGAAATTATTTTTGATCTATTTTACTTAAAAGACGAAAATTTTTGATACTTTTTTTGAAGAGATAAAATTATAAAGAATATAACTATCTAAATTAGATTTGCTCTTGCATATAAAAATTTTTAAATTGTTCTAATAAAGACAAAATAGAGTTTTTTTGAAAATCTATTTTGGTGGTATGTATATTCTTAATAACAATTTTTCCAATTATTATAAATATTTTCTTGTTCAATTTCTGGTAAATTATTAATTTCAGAGTAAATTTTTTTCTGTTGTTTATTTTTTTCTTCATGAACAACTTGTTTTTTGTTAAATTTTTTTGTATGTTGTTTAAAAAAAGACATTTTGTAATTAATTTTTTTTAAAAAAAATAAAGAAAGTTTATTTTTAAATTTGAATAATATGCATACTAATTTTTAAGTTTATTGCTATTTATTTTAAAATTTACACTATAATTTATACTATACTAATTATGCTAAAGTAAAGTTACCAGTTTTCATAGAATAATTTTTACAAGAACCAATCAAGATATATACACTTATTTTGCCAAAAGGTAGACTGAGAGGATTGCTCAGCCATGCGATAAGTACAGAAATAATTATCTTTAACACATATATTATCATTTTATTATAATTTTGTAAATAGTTTAAAAATAAATAAATTATAAGAACCAATTAAATTTTATTATTTTTTGTTTGTTTGTAAATAAAAACCTTAGATTTTAATATTACAAAGCTTCTAAATTCTAAATTTCTTTTAAAAATTTTTTTAAATTTCCTAAAATATCTTTTAAAAATGTATTTTTTTATATATTTAATTATTATTGTTTTTATTGCTTTTAGATTTTTGTTATCTGTTTACATTAAAGAATTTGACGTCTCATTATTTTTCTTTAAAGTTAAATATACAAAACAATTTTTTTATACTTTTATATTAGGATATTTAATTTTTGTTATATTTAATATTTGCTTTTAGATATATTTAATTAAAAATTATCTACAAAACTATATTTATTAAAGGTAAATATTTATTTACTAAGTATTTTGTTTAGAATTATATTATATTAAAAGTTATACTGCGAGATTTTTTGCTAATAGCAAAACCAAATTGTTTGTGTAAAATATAATATCTTATAAGCATGAATAGTGATTTTACTAGCATTATTTAATAGTTGATATCAATGATAACAATAATACTTATTATTCATTTTTATTTTTCAGAAAAAGAAAAAAGTAAGTTGGTGAAGTTCATTTTACTTAGTAATTATAGTTTTGAATCATGCTGTACTAGAAAAATAGAAGATTATTCTAAGTTTCTTTTGAACAAGAATAATTTCTATTATTTTTTAAAAACCTGACTTAGATTCTAAGTTATATTTTCAGATTGCTATAGCTTGCAAATATGTATAAAGAGAAGCTTTTTACTAATATATTTTATATTTTAGTTATTATCAAAATTTTTAAATGCTTTCTCGTAAATTCTCTCAAACCTACAAGATTTAATGAAATTCGGATTTTTGATTTAGAAGCAAATGAAGAAAATTGGACAGAAAGTGAAGATTGGTTTGAAGTAAAAAATTTATTATTTTTTTATACAAGAATTATAAAAATTACAATATAGCTTTTATTATTTGTATTTATTTTTATAAATAAATATTTATCTAGCAGGGCGCAAAGCAATTAAATCTAGCATTGCATATAAATATAAAATCTAATTAGCCAAAGATATATAATTTATATATATAGAATAAAGTGAGATATAATAGTATCACATTCCTTAAATTTATTAATAAAAAAAGATTCTGATATAAATAAGAATTGTAATTGTATTATGAAACTAAATAATCGCAAATTATATCAGAAAACAAATCATTAAAAAATTTAATTAAGAACACCTCTTAAAACAATCAAATATTATTCGTTAAATGGAACCAAATCAAAGACTTTTGGAAATAAACCCAAGTGACCTTATTAAATATGATATTAGTGAATTAATTGAAAAATATCATAAGTCATATAGAAGCAAACTTATTACATTATCAATCGAAGCTTATTAACAAATACCCTAGTTATATTCAAAAATCATGATCCTGAAGAGTTAAATAATACTCCTGCAATACAAATAGAAAATATTGAACACAATAAAAGTAATGAAGATAATAGTAAGTACCTGAAGTAAGCACTGCCAAAATAAAACCAGATCTTGCAACTTACCAACTCAGTTCCAGAAAAGTCTAATTGACAATGTATATTGTATAACTATACTTGCCAGCAAGACTAAAATATTGTATTTAAAGAGTAATATACTCCGGAGCCATTTCAGGCTGAACCCAGCCAAATTGAAACAATGTTTATAAAGTTGGTATGACCTGGTGTAATCTGAAGTAGGTCTGGAGCAGCCCGGAGTAGAATCTGAATCAAGATTTAATTTGATAAAGTTGAAGATTAGATCAATCCAACCCAACCCAACCCAAAACTCTAAATCCAAACCCAGGCATATTGAAGTCTGGCTTTAATTCCCAAATCTAATCACAAAAGTTTTGCTGACAAATATAGATAATCAACAAACTCAAGAATCCAGGTTTGGTTTTCTTTTGGCATTATACAGATACAAGCCTAAACTAACAAACTAAAATTGATAGGTTCACTTATAGTTGCTTCAGAGGATATTTCTAAGGATATTTGTTTTAATTTGTAAAACGAAGTAGAAGACTATTTTAACATATACGGTGCTAGAAACGGGTTTGTAGTTACTAAATATCAGATAAAGCAAAACAACTCAGATCAAATTCATAAAAGGACCTTAGTATGTGAATTCAGTAGAAAGTACAAATCTAAAAAAACAATTAAAGCAGCCTTAAACAGAACACAGAGAAATACGAAAACCAAAGAAAGTGAATTGCTAGTGGCATATCAACTTATCTATTCCAGAATGAGTCACACAAATTTCAGTTACAATATTCGTTAATAAGCATAACTATACCCTTGTTCCTAAAATACAAAATTTTGGAGAACATTATCTAATAAGATGCTTGACGAAGTAAACATAATGATGAAGTATAGCAATTTGTCACTAACGGTGCAAAAAAGTCTTCTAAAGGCTCGACTTCTGGACCTGAATTTTCAAGATCAAGACTTAGCGAATGTGATTCAAAAAGCAAAAAATGTAACTAAAATTAGTAATAATACATCAGTTTTACTTACTTCTTTAATGCAAAAAAGCTAGATGATCTATGCTAGGTTGTTGATTTCGATTTGGACAAGGACAATCGTCTAATTCGTCTTCTTTGGATATTACTGGACCAGATAGATCTTTGGCTAAGGTATTATAATGTTGTTGTTAATGACAATATATCTTGGACCAATCAATATCAAATACCGCTTGAAATCTTTGTAGTAATTGATAACAAGTGTAAAACCCGTCTTGTTTGTCAAGTACTAATAAGCAATAAAACTGTTAATACACATATTTGGAGTTGATACACATGTTTGGATACTTGAGCAGATTAAAAAAGGCATAAAAAAGGCTCCAATTGTTATGTTCACCGATGGAGATCCTGCACTTGATACCGCAATTCCAATTGTTTTTTCTGAAATACATTCAGCATATTATATTTTTCATATAGTGCAAAACTTATCTAAAAACCTAAAAGTAAAATTGGGTATTAATTAGGATAATTTTATTCAACAGTTTTATAGATGCCATAATAGCTTATGTAAACCATTATTTAAAGAAAGATGGAATAAACTACTTAACAATTTTCTAGTAGTGAAAGACTATCTTTTACATGTGTTGGAACTAAGGAGTCATTCGTAAACTCAAACTTATCTTTACAGAATATTTACAACGGGCATTGAAAATACAGCAAGAGTCGAAAGTTACAATTAGGTTATCAAACAACAGTTGAAAGCAAACAGTACACTATGTGAGCTTGCAGAGCGGCTTGATGCAAGATTAAAAAAAAAAGTATAGTGGAATCAGATTAGTGATTACAGACATGCTATTATGACGAATACTATTTCTATTCCTGAGCAAGATTTGTTTTCCGAATTAGTAAAAGTTATTAACGAGTATCTTACTGAACCTATTGCCAATGCAATTAAAATAGAAATGACACAGTGCTTATTTATTAGTGTAAACAAGACTGAACCTAGCATTGAAGAGTTATATAATGAACAGGTAATAATACACAATATTAAAATAGAATTCAAGTTAACTAATAGTATACTCTATATTATAAAGGAAAGTATTCAACTGACATCTGACAGATTTATTGAAGACAAAAATGATACACACCTTATTACACTCCAGGCAATTATTGATGAAATGAGGCAGGATAAAGTGTTAGAAGTATGGAAAGTTACAGACATGCAGAATAAAAAAAGATATCACATACATTTTGTTGTCATTATCAATGCAGTATCCTTTCTCTGCTCTTGCTTAATGTCTATCTCAAAAGAAATCATATGTCGCTACTATTTTCATGTGATGATATACTCAAAAATTGTAGCATTTCACATTAGTATGATACCTTGAAGATGGTACAAAGACTATCACCAAGATGTGTCAATTTCAGAAAAAGAAAGTACTATATTTAGTTATGAAATGGGCATTTTTAATAACAAAGAAATCTTACCAAGACGAAAACCTGCCACGGTTTCATTAACTGTCCTAATGATTAAAAAAATCTATTTGTAAAAAAATTTGTATAGCCGTGTATAGGAACTAGCAAGAGAGACTACGTTACTTGCAGTTGAACAAAATGATAATAGAATTGTTGCCTATCTTCAAGCCTACATTGACCAAAAACATAATAAAAATCATCACGACATGCATGAAAGATTTGCCAATGATGAAGTATCTGATAATTCTCTGGAAATTTAAACGAATTAAACTAGTGATTAATCAAAGGAATCTGAAGCTAAACAAGATCAACATATGAATGAGACAAACCTTAATAATGTAAAGAATCTGAACAGTTATTACTAAAGGATGACCACCCAAGAGAAGGTATATTAGCAGTGTTGAAAAAGAACAAAGCAGATCTAAGAGTAGAGGATCTTATAAATATCGTATTTGCAATAGAGTGGGCCACAATGTGGCTTTTCACAAGAATAAGAGCAATAACGACAGTACAGAAAGAGGTGGAAGAGGTGTAAATTAGAGCGACAGCATATCATCTTGTAATTCGTTCTCTTCAGGTTCTAAATAATACGTATAATAAACATAAAATTAATAGCAATTAGAGTATAAAAAATTACTATGTCTATTGTAATATGTATTGGTATCACAATTATTGATTAGATTAAATCACATGTACTATACTAGCAATTTTAAGGTTAGACCCAGGATTTACAAATTTAGCATAGATACTTGTAATATATACAATTGGTTTTACAAACCCGGGTCTATTCTAAGGGTGTCCCTGGTTTTTTTATTCTGGCTATTGTGTGTTAACATGCTATTTTAAATATAGTTTTTTATTGAGTTAGGGTTGATTAGTACTGTTTGTCATTAGCGTTATATAGTAGTTGGGTATTAGAGAAAACTAGCTAACTGACATGTCTATATATTCATGCCTAAGTACAAAGTGAATAGGTTATTTAGTAGATTCTAGTAATAATTATTAAAGACAGACCTGCTTATTCCGGGAACTGGTCTTAAGAATTATATAAATCAAAATTGACTAATCATATTGTTTATAAAGTGGATAGTGTAACAACATTAATAGTATAGTTTAGCAGGGCCTAGTGAAATTGCTTTATACTTTTTTTATATGCGATATATAAGTTTATCATATCCCGAAAGTGAGATTTAAGTGCTACACAGAGGTGCGAGATCCAGATTTATCCTATTTTTATTTGTATATAAATATTTTTAATAAAATTATTATTTTATTATATAAAATTTGTCTTTGTTTGCTTTGCAAACTTAATATTATCAAAATGTATAAAAGGAATTTATAGATACACTTAAATATTATTAAGTACACTATAGTATTTATGATTCCCTGTAGTGATCTTTATTGTTTTATATAAGCAAGTTGAGACAAATAAGTAGACAGATAATAGAAAGATTAAATTAAAAAACTTTAAAAGATATTTAATATAGTAATAAAATATATAAAAAATGCAAAAGACAATAAAAGATTGGAAAAGTTATATAACTTTAAGAAAGATAAATTTTTAGAACTATGTATAAGTTATCCTTTAGATTGTAGATCAACACAGACAAATTTGTCTGTATTCGTACTATAAATATACTACTAATCTATTTTTTTAACAATTTAGAATATTCAAATGAAATTTGATATAATAATATTTGAA
>CAJVQC010001411.1:0-10255 GCA_910592285.1 Racocetra persica
CTCAATGAAGCTATGTTCGATCTATTTTTGCGATCCAAATTACTGTATAAAAAACATAATTTTTTTTCTTTTTCATATGCATTATAAATTGGAGCAAAGATGCTTTTGACACCAAGTAGTCACCATGTAGTATATTTGTTTCTATATTCTTGGTTTGATTGATCTTGAATAGGCATCATCTAAATGAATATTGAAAATTCTGTACCTGCTTCATTGACTTTTACAGGGACTGAAATATAGGTTTTAATGATAGGCATATTTTTAGATAAGAATTAGATGTCTTGGAATAAGATTCGAAGTACGATAAGTGTTGTATGAAACAAAAATTAATAAAAAGAAATACAGTTAAATAGTGGTCATTTTATAAAATTGTTACAATATAAAAAGAATTATGCACAAAGAAGCATAATCTTTCCTTTATTTGAAATTTTCTTTTTGTATGATCTTTCTTTTGTTGAAATAACAATCGGGCAACCAAGTTCAAGATATACTTTTCTTACTGATAAAATCAATAATGTAATTTCAGATATTAAATTTAGTAGTATCTTTATATACAAAATAAAATTTTGATATTCCTTATAAAATTTAGCATGATCAAAGATCAATAGCCGAATAGGCAACAATTGATAATAGCAAAAGAAATCTGTACGTATATATGTATATCATTCTCCTAATGATAGGATCAAAATAATTCAGTAGGTTAGAGTTCCAATCAGGGCTAAAACGATACATAGTAAATGATAGTTATTTAATAAGTGTCATTCTTGATTTCTTTTTTTAATGCAGTATTATACGTATATGTTAGTCTATTGTTAAAGATGATCAAATATTTATTTCTACTAATAATTTTTATGTATCAAGAAAGATACTTTAAACAATAAGCAATGGTGCAGTAAATAGCCAGCATTTACTATGTGTCATTTTAGCACTGCTTTAGTAGCTTTCTACATAGTTTTACGCAATACTATGCATGTAAAGATAGACAATATTGTTGTTATTATTTTTTAATTAAATAATTTTATTAATCTAATATGGTATATACGTACGTACAAGATTTAGTTATAAGATAATCATCTTTTAAATCAAGTCGCTAACCAATTTTGATAGTTTAATAATCGTATTGCATCAATAATAACTTACATATTTTTAGCGATTCTACCAGAAAAGAGTTTGAAACTATCAAATTTATGATTGTATGCAATCACGACCATTACTGTCTATAAATTTGATGGTGTATTTATTACCATGTTTTTTTTTTTATTATTCTGATAAGGTTCACTAATGATCAACAATTGATGAATAATCTATATAAACAACATTAAAGATGCAATTCGCTATCCATTCTGCTATAATTTAATCTGACAAATAGTCAGATCGCATCTCTTTAAACATCTGTCAGATATACTTTTTTTTTGTTATTTATTAATACTTTTCGCTCAACAAGATGCTGCCTAGGCGAAATCTTTCATATAAAAAAGAAAAACTTAATAGGCAACGCATCAAAAAATGCTTCATTCAACAACCTATTACAAGACATAAAGATACGGAAAAGGTGATCTATCAGCCAATATCTATCACAAAACATGAAGATACAGAAAAGGTGATCCATCATCAAATATTTACCGCAATAAATGAAGATACGGAAAAGGTGACCTATTATCAAATACCCGAATTAGCAAAAGTTAAAGCACTATTTGAGAGGGACCAACTTATTAAAAAAGAATAAAGAATTGCCTATGTGCTACTCGGGTAAAATTATTTTGTAATTGCAATTGCAATAATGAAAAGTTTTAAAATTTATTAAATAAAAATTACATAATAATTACAAAACTCCGGTATCATAACAAAACCATACTATAGCTATACCCAGAACTTATGACTTAACCACTCATTATACTGTGCTATAATAACTATATACTCATAACAATTTGTCTTGAAACCAAGCAAGATTTTTAAAAAAGTTTAGTTAGAAAAATTAAAAAATAAAATAAAAAATAAAAACTAATACCGTATCGTATTTCATGTACTTGCCAAAGATTATTATAATATTGCAGTTGAAGTGAGTGTTGTGGATACATAGGTAAAGAAACTGCTGTTAGGGCAACTTGTGCTTGGGGATCCGTTTAATATTTACTGTATACAGAACCAAACCCATTTCTCTAGAAGTTTACCCAAGTTGTCTATTCTGGTATTAATTTGTCTTGAAATCAAGCAAGATCTATAAAAAAAAGTCTGGTACAAAAAAAAAATATGTACAAAAAGAAGAGATGAAAACTGAATTGTCATGAAAAGAATACCTATTCGGGGATTCGAAAAAACTACTTTGAGGGTCAGTAAAGTTGAATACGAAAATGCGTTAATGGTTAAAAAAAAAAAATTAGCAAATCAACTAATCAGCAAATGAGTTCGAAATAATCACAATGCTGCAGTGAAGTTGTATATAGTTTGCCAAATAATTTTTTACACAAAACAGGATTTCTTACTAAGCAAATCGAATTTTATCCACTAAGTAAAGTTATTGAGAATACTATTTTCTAAATACATTCAAATTTTGATACAATTTGGCTAATTTTTTATCATATTATATGTTAGGTACAAAAAGTAAAATTTCTGCCCCAGGACGTAAAATGTGAAAATCGATTAACCAAATCATATCAAAATTTGAATGTATCTAATAAATAGTATTTTCAATAACTTTACTTAGTGGATAAAGTTCGACTTACTTAGTAAAAAATCTTGTTTTTATGAGTTATTTTTAGTGCACCAAATTACCTCTATGTGCCATTATACCCCAATTTACCTTAGATAAGTTTAAAAATATTAAAAGTAATTTTATTGTTTAAATGTACAAATAAATATTATATTTTACTGATAATAAACTGTGATGTATCAGTACTATACAAAAAATTAAGGCAAATAATAATAGCTTCCTTAAATTTATTACTTTCATCTTTATTAAAGATAATAAACCCAAATACTGTATATACATATTTTATTATGATCTTTGTGATTTGAGATTCTGTGACTTTATTATTCTGCGAATTGTTATAAAAAGCCGTGAGTTTATTATAAATAAGTTAAATTAAAAACGCATTATTATAATTATCAGTAATCCAAAATCTCAAACCCCAGATCTCAATCCAACACAAATTCCAAACCTAACATAATAAAATCATCCCAAATCTCAAATAAATATTAAGATCCCAAATCCTGACTCAACGTAACCATAATAGATCGAAAAAAAATGCCAACTTCAAACTAGAGATGGTGATTTTTTTTAACTTACATATGATTGATCACGAATGATCGATCATTGTTTCTACTTCAAACCAAAAAAGCCTAAGAGAAAGTTAGCTCTGGTAACAAACAAAAAAAAAAAAGGCTAGTACTTTATCTCAAAACCAGCTTTCAGATCCACTTTACGTCAGTCTGCCGATTTTAAACAAAATAGCACCTAAGAAAGAGAAAAGTTAGTGCCGAAACTAGAAAAAGAACAAAAAAAAAATAACTGATACTTATCCAAAGATCAGCCCTGAAAACAAAAAATATCAAGATAAGAAAGTAGTTCTGTACCTAGACAAAAAACTGATAAAGAAAAAAAAGCTAATACTTATCCAAAGACCAGCCCCGGTCAATTCAAGTCCAATCGCCGATTTCAAACGAAAAAAAAAATATACCTATAGAAGAAAAAGTTAGCTCTGGTATTAGAAAAAAAAAATTGGTAAAAATACCTAGAGAGAAAAAAACTGATACTTATCTAAAGACTACCCTGGTTCAATTCATGTTCAGTCACCAAATTTAACCAAAAAAAAAATAGCTACTGAAAGAAAAAAGTTAATTCTGATAATTTGACAGAAAACTAGTAAAGAAATAAAAAATCCACATTTTTCTACACTGTCAACTAGAGTTAAACTCAACATGGTCTCTTTCCCTGCTGATTTTACTAAGCCTATTCGTTACCCTGGTTGCGGCTTTTCTAGATAGTAGTTAGAGACAGAGCACAAAATTCTACTGTAAAATACTGGAGCTCCAGTAAATCATGAAAAAATTCTGGCACAATTTTTTGATAATCGGAAATTTTCCGTTTAGTCAAAATTTTAATATATTCTTACATCATGACTAATTGTTACTATCGTTACTACCTCTGGCTATAAATTCTAAATTCTGTTTAATAAAAAGATCCCCAGAAAAATATCAGGACATGTCCTGCCACAAATTTGTATACTAGTTAGAGATAATAGAAATCTCATTAATCCACTCTTCACATCACTAATTATATGAAGAGACATTTGATTGCTTTAAGGGAGTCTGTTACCCCGCCATTTTACCTGAAATCATTTCTGCTGCTATTACTAGATTCTAGCGAAACACAAATATGTTAAGAAAATATTAGTGGAAGAAAAGAATAACTAAAAAAAAAGAAGAAAAAAAGAATACATTTCTGGTACTATTTTCAATACTCTAGTAAAACACAAATCTACAATTTACAATCTATAAGAAAATCGTTAATATTAAAAAAAAAAAAAAAAAAGCGTTATACCTGATTTACAAGTTACTGGGGTCATATGATGTAACCTGCTTTTTTGCTAGCAATATTTTTTAATCGAAGGTTCAAAAATTTTCCAAGTCAAGCCGGGCAACAGGTTTTGTATTTTGGTTAAAAGTATTTCTATATTCGATAGCATGTATTGTATACG
The DNA here is from genome assembly GCA_910592285.1 of Racocetra persica. Classification (NCBI taxonomy): domain Eukaryota; kingdom Fungi; phylum Glomeromycota; class Glomeromycetes; order Diversisporales; family Gigasporaceae; genus Racocetra; species Racocetra persica. The sequence continues at coordinate 4,698 of CAJVQC010001411.1, forward strand.
TATACACGTATATATATTTGTTTAGAATACTTGTTTAACATAAATTATGGACAGCCCTATGTCAAAAGAATTCATATTTCCCTGAATTCCTAAAAATTAGAAGGAATAATAAGAAATCAGAAGTATTTAGAAAAAAAAAAATTAGTAACATGTTTATGAACAAGAAAAATAAACAGAATAAATCATATACTTCTTAAATAACTCAAAACCTGTTCTTGATAGAATGATTCTAATACCCATTATGTTATTTGGCGTCATTGTATTCTTAATACCTAATATTTAAAAAATATGATTTATTAATACAGTTATCCCTCATTAATATCAACATATTAATATCAACCTAGGATTATACTTGCCACTCAAATCAGTACAAATCCTTATTCTAAATCCAAAAAATTAAATGAAAAAAAAGGCTTGATACTTTGTAAATATATTCTATATAACTATAAGAATATATTTAATTTGTTTAAATAAAGATTATTAACAAAGTTTTTGAGAAATTAATTTATCCCGGATTTTGGCGTGGCAAACTACAGATTTGGGCAGCAAGTATACCTAAAATATAAAATGAATTTCTATATGTTAAATTCATTCATATATATCAACTTTAATATGTTCTCTCATTAATATAACTATCAATATAAATATAAATAAAGTGATCCAAATAAGTTAATATTAATGAGAGCGATTGTAACTCTAGAAAATATTTAAGAGCTATAGGATCTGTAAGTTTATTATATTAAAAAAACCTACAAGTGAATTCTTTGTGTCTACCTGTTCTACTCTTATAAGGTTTTCTACAATCATTTGATTCATTGCATTATTAGAATCAATCTTTAGTAATTGACCGAAGAACTGTTTGTGGTAATTGTAGAGAAAAAAACTTGCAGTGACTATGTCAACAGCAGCAGGTTCTGAAGTTCGTTGATGAATCATTCTTGTTTAAATGCTTCTTCTTGTTGAATTATTTCTACAACTAAGAATAGGCTCTTGAATCTTGTCCTGTGTTTAATAATAAAATTTAATTTATATTTTATTTTTGATGCAAGTTAATTTAAATTATAAGATCTTAAATCTGTAAATCTAAAATCTATTTTCGCTCTTACAGATTATTACCGAATTTTGTTTTTCCTGATTAACGATCTCAAATCCATAGATCTAAAATCTACTTTCACTTTTAACAAATTTTTTATTGATTATCGTATATGTAATCAACCTGACACAAATAGTGTCAAGGGTCAGAATTATCGTATACGTAATCAACCTGACACAAACAGTATCACAAGTCAGAATTATTATATTACACATAATCTTAGTCTATTAACATTAAACATAAAATTATGTATTACCCAATTTAAAAATTATGATCATCAAATATTACTTAAGTATTTGACTATCAAATTTTTATTTGATTTTGCCTAGCACTACTTTTGGGCTTGTAATAAAAGTTGTAAAGCTCATCAAAAAGTATCTAATGGTAGTAAGAATGTTAAAATTAGCTTGATAGTTCTTGAGAAATTTTTAAAAAACTTTTTTTTTACATATAAAATTTCTTTAAAAAAAATTAATTTTTTTAAAAAAAATTTTATATATAAAAAAGAAGTTTTTTAAAGTTTTTTTAAAAACCACTAAGCTGATTTTAATATTCTTACTACTATTAGATACTTCTTGATGAGCTTTACAACTTTTGTTACAAGCCCAAGAGTGATTTACTTAGTAAAAAAAAGGTTTAGATAGAAGCGCTCTACATTCAGGTTTATAGTAAAATTTATATATAAAAAAAAATATTTGTTTAGATGACTTGTGATTTACCTATTAAATTAATTTATATAATCATCTAACAATACAAATCTTTATCAGTATTAGAATTTTGTAATTAAAATTTAGCAATTTTAAACTTGTTAGAATTATTTTACTGAGATAAACATTTTAGTAATTAAATTATTCAAAATAAGTCAATAAATCAAATATTAAAAATTTACTTAATAATTCTAAAAATTACTATTAAAATTATACAAAAGTTAAATAATTTTGAGATTCTGTAATTAGATTTTAATAATTTTAAACTTGTTAGAATCATTTCTTCAAGACAAGTATTTGGTAATTAAATCATCTAAATTAGTCTAATAGATCTAAAATTATAATTTATACTTTTGGCCAGAATTATAAAATTTTGATCAGAGTTATAATTTAATATTTTGAGAATTTACTTATCTATCCAAAATTATATAATTTTTAGAAGCTTACTTAGTATAGAAAATTTTCTTAAAAAAAACTAAAAAAAACAGACAAAGATCTATTAAAAAAATTTTCTAGAGAGAATTAAAACAAGAATTATTTGAAACAAAAATAAAAGCAATTAAAAGTTTAGTTTAAAAAGATATAGCAAAGAAGCTACAAAAATTTTTATAGTTAAGCAAAAAAGCCAAGATATATATCAAACTTGCTTTGAATATAATATAAAATTACTTTTATAAGAATATATAGAAAGAAGATATAAACTAATATAGAGATAAAAAATTAGCTATATATATTTATCAACTCTTCCTGCTGATCACTCATATACAAATAAGCAGAAAACAAAAGCAGCTAAAACTCAACAAAGACTATAGAAAATACCCAACAAGACTTTAAGAAAAAAGAAAAAACAACAAAAACAACAGATATCTAGCTTAAAAACAAACAAGATTGAACTTGCAACAAGAAAAAATTTAATTTTCGAAGAAATTTTTGACAAAAAGTGGGCGAACCACTTGACCTTGAATGCAAATCACTAATAGTAATACAAAAACAAACAAAATAAACAAACAAAATATATAAATAAAAGAAGATAACAAATACATATAGCAATAGACTATTCTAGAAAGACTAAAACAAACAACAAAACACATAGCTAATAGATGATTCTAGAAAGATTAAGTTAGATAATCAAGTCATACAAATTGATATAAGAAAGATAGATATATATGATATGGGCCTATTAAGACTAGTCATATGCTGAGCAGAACCAAGACTAAAATAGATCAACTGCGTATTTCTGAATAGATCTCTACAAGAAGCTAAAGAAAGAGAACCAGATGATATAAATCTTATAGCAGCAATCTGTTTAGCAAAAAAACTTGATGAAGAAATAGTTAGAATATTATCACTATTTGGACAAGTAGAAAAAACACTACTAGCAGTCAAAGATAATATCCTAGACAAGATCTTACAAAACTAGTGAGAGAAGACCAGGATAACCAAATTAAACCCTAAGTTTATTGACTATATAACAAGTATAAGCCTAAAGAAAATAACAAGAGAAGAAAATAAGATAGAAATCGTCAAAGAAACTTCATTGGTAGACTCAAAAGTAATAGGAAAAAAGCATCGAAATGAAGAAGAGAAGAGAAAAGAAATATTAACATAAGTTAAAGATATTGAAATAGACAATATACAACAACAAATATAGGAGCTAGAAATAATGGTCAAGCAGCAGCAAAAGCAAGTTCTAGTTAAAAAAAAGAGATCATTCTGTCATCAGACAAAAAGAATAAAAGAAGAAAAACAAAAAAAAGCACAAGGCAAACAGTAAAAAACAAAAAGAGATACGAACAAAGGACAACAGAATAAAGATCTATCAAGAACTACAAAATAACACAGAAGCAAGTACAAGTATACAAAAGAATCAAAAAGAAGACTTGATAATTACAGAAATTCTATTAAGTCAAAGTATGTGAGCATTAAGTAAAAGACCTTGTAGCAATGTAGACGAATACAAGACCAAGATACCAGCATATAATGTACCAAGAGACAATAAAGAGCAGCAAATCAGAATGATTGAAGGGATACTAGCTGGCAACAGGCATCTCAAAAAAGTCAAAGAAATATTTGTAAACTATAATGAGTAGATAGAAGTCACCTTTGACTGTGAAACAGAAAGAAGAGAAGCAATGAAGAAAATAGAAAAGAAAAATTGAGAGTGGTTTAAAATGATACTAGTAGAAATATAGCAACCAAAGAAAAGGAACAATACTTCTTATAAAACCTCGAATACAGATAAATCAAAAAAGATAGACAAAGAAAAGAGATATGAAAAACAAAAAGAAGAACTTAGAAAGATCACTACCACAGAAATAGAAGAAGAGAAATCAAGCATAGAAAAAGATAATGAAGAATCTTCATATATCACAATATAGGATTTACTAAAGAAAATAAACTACTGTATATTGCTACTTTTTTGTCAAGAAAAATTACACTAAAATAGTATAAGTAGCTTATTATCAGATAATAATAATTTTTTGTTATTTACAACAAATTTTACTAAGTAAATCGACTTACCTTATTAATTAAAAGTTGTTCAGAAGATCAAAATGCATTTAGTCTAAAAATTTCATATAAATTGGAAAACATTTTATTAATTAACTTTTGATTTTTATGTTTAACGAATATAAACTTCACTAGTCAAAAAGGTGAAATTCGACCCCAAATTAGCCAAAATTTGACCACAAATCGGTAGTTGATTGGCTAATTTTGGTCGAACTCAGGTCAAATTGGCCAAAATAATTGATCTAGATTCGACCCAAAAAACACCAGGTAAAAAAAAAAAGGTAGTCAATTGTTTAAATTAATAGCTGATTATAGACTGATTGTTTATACAGGTAGCTGATTATAGGTCGAATACTTAATTTTAATATTTGATCTAAAATCGGCTACCGAATATTAGCTGAATATTTATAACAATCAGCCAAAATTCGGTAGCTAATTTCAAGTTGAATGTTAAAATTAAGCATTCGATCTATAATCAGCTACTTGTATAAACAATCAGCCTATAATCAGCTACCAATTTAAACAATCAGTCACTTTTTTTTTTTACTTGGTGTTTTTTGGATTGAATTTAGATTGATTATTTTGGCTGATTCAACCTGAGTTCGACCAAAATTAGCCAATCGACTACCGATTTGTGGTCAAATTTGGCCAATTTTTGGCTAATTTGGAGTCAAATTTCATCTTTTTGACTAGTGCTTTAAAGAAATTTTTAAATTTTTATTGAAACGTAATATGCAAAAATTAATTAATAAAATATTCTCTGATATATATAAAATTTTTAAGATATATGCATTTTGATCTTTTGAATAACTTTCACTTAATAAGATAGATCGATTTATTTAGTAAATTTTGACTTTACTATGTAGCAACAATAATCGATTATGTTGGTAGCTTATTTTCAGAACTAAATTATTTCTTATATTTTCTCTCTAAGAAAAAAATAGGTAGCTTCTTTCAGAGGTAGCTTATTTTGGGAGATATACGGTAACTAGAGGTACAACATGTCTGTAAAAAGCTAGATGAAATAGAGGAAATACAAATCAAAAGAAGCTTCTCAAAAGTACTAGCAGTATTGAAAATCAAAAAAAGGCTAAACAGTGAATTTTCTTGGGCAATTCCAATAGGAGATGAAAAACTAGCAAGAGTTACAAAGGACATAAAAGACTTCAAGAAGAGGGATATAATAGCAAAATTAAGAAAAATACCAAGGAGCACATCAGAGGTTTTACTACTCAACAATTTAAGAAATA
>CAJVQC010001412.1:0-10253 GCA_910592285.1 Racocetra persica
TATTAATATAAATAAAGTTTATAACTTTTTGGTGCATTTATTTTGGATACGAATGTAAATGCATGATGCTTAATTACAGGTGTTTGGATGCTTAATTTCAGGGGTGCTTAATTTCGGGTAAATATAGAATGCAGAGGTGCTTAATTTCGGGGTGCTTAATTTTAGAAGTATATGGTAGTTGTTTTATATCTTGTACAATTTTGCTTGCAATCTGCTATACACATGCAGTACTATTGGATACCTCAAAGGTAGGTAGATTAAGGTTTTTACCTATAGCTTGACTGTAGGATAGTTTGGTTGTTTCAGTAAAATCTATAGTAGTGGCTATATATGTAGATGATATAGTTAATGGTGATTGTATTATCTGCATGTTTGTATTAGTAGACTAATTGGTGTGAATCTAGGCTATTTTTTATTACTGCAAGTCTCACTGGATTAAGCAGATATATGAGTATTTTGGTAAGTAGCATTATGCCCAAGAATATTGACTTGGGCTGCTAACTGTTTGTTTTGTGTAATCTAGAAGATACAGTTGATGTACTGCCCATTGTATAACCTTTAAGTAAATGAGTATTAGTTTTGCCTTTATTATTTGGCATTATCTTTGTAGTACAAGCAGGATCATTTTGGTTGGTATCCTCATCTATATCAATATCTGGAATCAGATTGTATAGAATATGTGCTATATCTTTAGGGTATTTTGGCGCAATGTATGACTTCTGCATTTGCTCATATATCTTGATTGTTATTTCCATATCACAGTTATAAGTAGCTCTAGGCAGTTTGGTGTTGATGTTTACAGAACTGCATTTGGTGCTAGTAAGGTCAAATAGAATTGATTTGGTTGTATTACTGTGTTTGCATATCTATTGTGTAGAAAATTTAACCATATTTGGTATATTCCCAAACCAAAAGAATTCTGCAGTAAAGAGAAATTTGTTTGCAAATTCTGGGATATGAAAGGTAATAATAAATGTGAGTTTGGACCAGTCTTTATTACTAATATCTATGAATTCTTTGGTGTATTCAGTGGTTGCATGCTTGTTTGAAGTAGTGGTTGCTGTAGTTTTAGAACTTGAGTTGTCAGTAAAGTAGGTTAGGGAGTTAATAAGAGAAAAGCCACTGGAGGAGCTGGTGTTTGTGGATGCTTGCTGAGTAGTTGTTTCAGGTTCTAATTGAGCTTGGTTGTTGATATTAGTTGCTGTAGTCTTGCTTTTAGTTGCAGTATCAGTTGTTGCAGAAGGGTCCATAGGACCAATTCCACAAGGAGAGTGAAAGTTTGCCGGAGGGCTGCTTCTTTTGTTTTCTGCCTGTGGTGTTGGCAAAGAAGATCTTGTGACTACTATTATATACTCTCTATATGCTAGTTTGGGTGCCAAACAAGTTTACTTAGGAGCCGGAGATATGTTGACTTAGTAAAGTTTACAGTTATTTGCCTTGAAAGTTTTTTCTGCTTTAGTTCTAGTTTTGGTAAAAGTGATCTACAGGAAGAGTTTTTTACTTTAGCAATTGTTTAAAAATATCAAAATTATTTATTTAATGAAAAAAAGTATGATTAGTCATAAACATGCAACACTTGATCAATAATTATATCAAATTTTTTCACAAAATAAAGATATGCTATTTGGTAGTTTCTTTATATTATTATTTGGTGACTTTGGTTAACTCCCATCTTTTGAACCTTTCAATATATACACCAGATCCACAATTACATAATTCTATTTTAGAATCAGGTTGTAAGATTTATACCAATTTAATAAAACATTCAAATTAAAAACAATACAAAGAAAAGCTGGGGACTCAAAAGAACAGCAAGCATTTCAAAGTCTTCTCTTGCATTTACAAGATGGAAAATCTACAGAAGATGATTGGCAACTACTTAACAATAGAGTTTGCACATTAGTTTCACAAACTGAAGAAGCTAAATTTAAAGATGCCATTCGATTATTTACAATATGGAACCACGTTGATAAATATAACATTTTAAAACTAAAACAACTTAATCTTCCTATTGTTAAGATAAAAGCTGTGCATCATGGTACTTGTGCTAAAAATGCACCTTCTGACATAAAAAATGGTCTTGACCCCATTTTATTTCTATCAATTGGAGCTCATGTTATGCTTATTTCCAATCTCTGAACTAATCAAGGATTATTTAATGAAGCTATGGGTACGGTTGTTAATATTTTATATGAATTAAGAAGGACGCCTCCCTCACTATCTACAGTAATTCTGGTTAAAATGGATAATTATATGGGTCCAACGATATCTATATCGAACTATCATAAAGTAGCACCAATTCGGCCGATTAAATATACTTGGGAAGGAGAGTCAGGAAATTGCTTCCGCATACAATTTCCTTTGTGCTTCGCGTGGGCAATTACAATCCATAAGTCACAAGGTTTAACATTACAGCATGCCGTAATAAATCTTGGAAGTAAGGAAATTGCGACTGGTCTTACATTTGTAGGTATATCAAGAGTTCGTGGTCTCTCTCTCTGATCTTCTTTTCGATAGTGCAATTTCCTTTGACAGATTGCAAAAATTAGGGCAAAATGCACGTTTACAACAAAGATTAATTGAGGAACAAAGATTACTTTCTTTATAAATTTATTATAAATATAATCTTACAGTAGTAGAAATTATAAATGTAATACTATCATTAACATTATATAAAAATAATTTTATAAATAATGGTAATTTATAAAATGCAGATACTATTTTAAATTTATTTTAAAGTGTAAGACCTAAGAATTAGAGCTGCAGCCCACAAAACGTCGCTGTTTTTCTAGTTATATTTTCTCTTAACGTTAATTGCTAGATAAATTTTCATACATTAAACGAAAATTAATTAAAATAAAATAAATTTAAGAAATAAAAAGCGAATAAAAATGATTAGATGCTCGCCTATTGTTAATTGCTACTAAATTTTCATACATTAAACAAATACATTCAAATATTCATATATAATTTAACCATGCAATTAAAAGTTTTTACATCTTCCGAATAGAACGCATCCGAATTTTCTTGTGCATAATGAATTTCTTTTTCTGAAAGAACATGGTTTGTTACCACAATTTGTTTGTTTGCAATGACAGGATTCTTGTCGAATGTCTTGAACCAATATTATTATTCGTAACGCTAGTGTTACAAAATTATATAATTAATATGAATAATAATATTATTATTATTATGTTTTTTTTAATTACTTACTCAAGAAACATATTTGGCGGGTATTCACTAATACTATGAGCTTGGCCATCTTGAAATTATAGGTTGGAGGTTTGTGATTATTATTAGTGCATCCGCTATTGTTACAAGTCGGGAATGTAAGGTTTTGTCTGGCATCTGCTTCTCTTAACGAAAGTATGTTATTTAGTGGTACAACGTTGAGATCAAGGTAATTAGGGGTACCCAGTGGTTCAAGTTCATTTACTGAGTATCAATTGTCGAGGATCAAAATTTTGTTTTTAAAAATTTACGGTTTCTTTTAACATTTAAAAGAGCTGATAGTGTCGAATTAATGTAATTTAAGTTTTGTTTAACTATATAAATTTATTTATTAAAGTTAATATAACACACATACTTGAACGTGATTTAAAAAACCTTCAGAAACAATAGGGCGCATTGGTGAAATCTTGGAAATACGTCGAGCAATACACACTTTGCATTCATTAATCACATTCTCACCTAACTGCTGGGGAATATATCATTATCTAATCCGAATCTCTCTTGCGCATTCATTAATCACATTCTCACCTAACTGCTGGGGAATATATCATTATCTAATCCGAATCTCTCTTGCAAAATACTCGGGTAAAATATATATGGTGTAAAAAATTATGTGATTCTGATAAAATTCAAAAATTTTGACCCAATAACAGTCAAAATACCCCCAGTTATTGGTTTTTTTTTCAAGTATCTTATATTAAACCCTGGATTTTTTTTAGTCAGTGCACTACAGTAAATGAATATTAATAAGTTAAGTATTCAGCATGATTTGACTACATAATAATAAAATTATTTCCGCCAACATTGATTTCAACACTGTAATTTATCAATTCGATCATAGAAAAATCTTTTAGTTATCCCAATATTTATGAAAACACCTGTAAATAGTAAATATTCATGAGCATAGATAGCATCGGGTGATACTGTAAATAACTAATTATTTTTCCCAAAATACACGAGGGTCATTTTACACTCCTGGTTTCTTTAATTCGATTGGTGTATCATAAGGGCACTAATTCACTTACTACACACGATGGCGTACATGGTAACATATGAACAATATTAATAGATTGTCATGATTCTGTAAAATTCTCTAAAGGATTTTAGCAGTACACAAAATTGCGATATGAAGTATCCTAATGCTCTTTTTTTCTGGCAGTATATTTATCAAACAAAATTTTGAATCGATAGGTGGAGAGAGTAACAATCAGTACGTATAATTTTAAAAATATCAAAAAAAATTTACAATATTAGCGAAAAGATTCTAATTATTAAAAATTATACTGGGTTTTTTCTTAACAGAATCTCCGCACTAATTATCACTAAAGAGTAATTGGTTTAAGATATTTATAACTTATTTTTTTTTAATTTATTTATAGAATTCCTATGTACCTCATCAATTCACTATTTGCAATGGATTGCAGTTTCAATAATTCACAGAAAATCGGTATTAACCCAAACCAAACCAATTTGTATATCGAATCACGTCAGAATTCTCAGATCGATTATAAGATTTTTAGGAACCAAGTCTGGTAAGTAAATAACCCAAAAGCTAAAATCTTTTGGCAGTATTAATATTGATATATCGGTGATTTTAAGGGACATTCTAAGCGCCTTAATCAATGGACCAAAAGGTGTCGGTGAATAGAATTTATTAGCAAAAAAATATTTTGTGATAAATATTTAACTGATAATAATAATTTGATGAAGTTTATTATATAAATAAAATGTTTTTATTAGTAAAAAATATATATATATATATATAAAGTTTGTAATTTACAAACTTTTATAGCAAACCGTTTTTTTTTTATACTCGACTGGGTAAATTTGCTATTGGGTTTTAAAAAGATCACTCAAAGTATTTCATCATGGATTCGAATTCTTAGCACCAATGAAAATCATTATTTTATTTCTTATATTAGAAGTTTTTATGAAAATAAAAAAATATCAGAAGGTCCAAAAAAACAATTACGTATGTATGGATGCTTACCACCTCTTAGCCTTTACTCATACGGCACCAATTTTACCGATATTACTTTATTTGGTACAATCAAATGTACAAATGGAAAATTATTAATGAATTGCTCAGTACTAACGCTAATTACAATTTTATTATTATTGATCATAATATACGTACAGTATGAGTACGTATCAAGCTTGATTACATCATGTATTCACCATATAAATATAATGATACGCCCTAACATGTTATATGTAACATGTGAATATGATCACTATCCAATCAAATGTAAGATTTTGCGTACACGCTATTCTAGATGGCAATAAACCATTATGCAAGCGTGCTACGTACGTACGTTTCTGGTATAAAAAAATAACAAACTGCATTCTTATCTAAAAAAAAATTTTTTTCTTCCAAAATCTAATTTTATGAAAATGGAATGTAATATGTGCAAAAAAACAACAAATAAATGTTGCTCAAGATGCAAACTTAAATATTATTGCAGTAAATCATGTCAAAAGAATGATTATGCAAATCATATTCTGGTTTGCCCTCAAAGATCAGCAGACATTCTTGTTAAAGGTGTTTATCGTGACCTTATACCTACGAATCCTGCAGTGCTATATGAATATGGATTTGAAAATTGCATGACTCCTCTAGATCAAACGAATCTTTTTGGCTTGTACATTGGTCTTATAAAAATTATAGGTTGTGACGCCTCTCAACTACATTCATGGTGGGAAAATGGCGAGCTACCACTTAACATTAAAAAAGCATATGATGATGGTGGTTATACTATAAATGGTTTTTAAAAAATGAACACTTGTTGCAAGATCTGTGTAAATATGAGGGTGAAAAATCCCTTAAACCTTTAGCAGATAAAATGATTTCACTTGCCAAACCGCATCTTTCCAAACATGATCAAGCCGTCCCTTTCAGGTCTCTTCCGGAATCGAAACGTCATGTTGGCATTTTCTATTCAATCATACTTAAAGGATTTCTTCCTACAATTGAGCTGCCACACTGGATTGATTTTGGATTTTGTGCTTGTAAAGTCCGTAATATTTACCGTGCAGGTGAATTATCAGAAGAAGTTCGGTTACAATACTTATATCAGGATCTTATAGTTGAAAAAGGTTGCAAGATCGATGAATTCCATGATGCCTATATATCTGGAACCGTATTAGATTTGATAAAGAGAAAATGTGACAAAACTAAAACTAGTTGGTTATCAGCAAGTAAGATAGAAACATTTGGATACAATCAACCAGTAAAGAGCGTCTATAATCTCAAGCAATATATTTTAAGCGATTCTGTAAATATGATACCTGCTATAAGGGTTGATTATGGTTTTGGAAATTGTCGCACAAAAGATGAGGAAAAACAACTTAAAAATATGTATAAAAAATTGATCTTTGCACCTCAATTTGATGCAATTAGTTTACACAAGGCCTGCATAGCAGGAAAAATTTTTGAATATGTCAGCTCTATTCTTCCTAATGATGTGTTAAGAGCTGATCTTTTGAGGAATCCGTACCCTTTAAAAGAATATTAGGTAATTTGGATAAATTTCATTTTGTATTATATTATTATTTTGGCTATTGTATTAGCAATATAGTTAATGTACGCTGCTTTGAACATTTTAATATTCTTATCATTACTTTGACTTTGATTAGCGCATAATCTTGATAGTATACATATACATATATATTAAATAAACAACCATTTGTTTATAAACGATGTGTCTGCACAAGTTTATATACTGCAACCTAAAATTCTTTTCATAAAATATTTTCTCTCACTCGAGTTAAAAAATCCGCTAACCGTCATATTATTATTGAGCATAAAAAAAACATGTAATTCACAATCTTTTGCGTTTAATTTAAAATGAAGCTATTTAGCTCTTAGCAAGCTAAGATTATATTTGTTATAACAATGTAAAACATAAATCAACTTCTTAATATAAAGAGTATTAAAACTCAACACCCACGCTTTTGAAATTCCACCAATGAGATTTATAAAAATTTTGATAAATCGATTTTTTTATTTTTATGTATTTTATTTAAAATCTTTTTGAACAAAAAATTTAATTATCAATTTCTTTTTTTAATACTGATTTAATTTTGATTCTAAATTTGTTTCTACTGTCAACAAATTATTTTGTTAATAAAGATCGCGTTTACAAGTTTATATAAGTGCATTTGAACTGTTATTTAAATTATTAAGATATTTATCTTTTTACGTATAAACTCAATTAGATTCAAATCAATTATTATTTTGTATAAATAATGCATAAATTTGAGTAAAGATTCCATTCATAAATATATATAAAATTTCTTTTATGTATAATTACATTTTCAAAATACAGTACCTTCGATCCTGCAACTTATAACTACGTACATTACTACTTCATTAAATATAGTAACTGATTTGCAAAATATAGATATACTACAATACAACTATCTCTCATACTTTGTACCATTTCATGAGTTAGAATAGTGACATAAGTTGACAACTAGTCGATTAAAAAAAATTTTAATTTAAACCGCTTTGTTAGAATTTTTCTCAATATCGCTTTCTTCATTTTCTTGCTTCCTACGTGGATTTATTAATTTTCCATATATAAAATTTGCAGGACCTGAGCAACACAAAAATGGATAGATGAGGTATGGTAATAAACCTGGAGATTTTTTACCATACAAGAACAAATAAATAGTAACGAAGAATGCGTTTGCACCACCGAGTGAAGTAAAGAAGGTGAGAACTTTGAATTGGGATGCTTTACTAAAAAACAGGACAAAGAGATGTTTATTAGTACAAATATGACTTGGTTAAAATTTGATATTATGAATTTGTTAAGTTGAAGCAAATGTTTTCTGATATTTTGCTGTGATATTTTTGATTCTTTATCAATACTTTATAAATACTTTATCAGTACTTTATCAGTATTTATAAATGTTTTATAAATACTTTCTCAGTATTTATAAATACTTTATCAGTACTTTATCAGTATTTGTAAATCAGTATTTATAAATACTTTATCAGTATTTATAAATCAATATTTATAAATACTTTATAAATACTTGATCAGTATTTACAAATACTTTATAAATACTTTATCGGTATTTATAAATACTTTATAAATACTTTATCGGTATTTATAAATACTTTATAAATACTTTATAAATACTTTATCAGTATTTTATCATTACTTTATCAGCGGCAAGAATAAATAAAGACTTACGATGTTTCCTTATAAGTAATTAAAGTTGAAGATTGATTATATACTTCAAAAGTAGTTGTAAATTGTGACGGATTAATGGCCAGAGGATTTAATGGGCTAAACGTTTCTGTTTATAAAATAAAACAAATTACATAAATGTTTATAAATGTGTTTTAAAATCGATATCTGCGGATTTACAGAATTAACATTTATTAGAATCAGATTTTTAGTAGCATAATATGTGAATCTTTAAAACTATTTAATAAATCCGCAAATATAGTACGTATGATAAACTATTTTCTTTGCTTACGGATTCTTGTCGCGAGTCCAAAATAATTAAACACATGCTTAGATGATCTTCTTGCAACTGATAAAGCACCTCTCTTTAAAGAACCTCCAAGATCTGTATATTTAACTCGATCTAACCATATAATTTGCCTCTACACAAATTAATATTTATATTAGGTTTAGTAAAACTTTAGTTTTTTTGTGTAATTAATTTTCTTTTTTATAATTACCTGGTATGGCGAAAGAACATATAAATTAGTACTTTCAGATAAAAGTTCGGTAAATTTTGAGTCAGCATGTTTATTCTCGTTAAAAATTAAATCTGGATCCATAAGTTGTATTACTGGGTATGATTGCAAGGTCGGTAATGTATCATTTGGAAATGAATTATTAGCGGAAATTTGGAAATAAACACCAACAGGCAAAGTCAAGACAGTTCCATCAGTAAAATTGACACCAGAATCATAGTAAACATAAAGAATCGAAGTGGTGGATGGATCACTTTGATTAAGTATTTTATTACTACAGGAAGTGTCAGGGACAGCAGTGGCTATAAATTTTGAAGATAGAATTAATGAAACGATGAAATGAATATAAATACTAAATTTTATTAAGACTACTTACGATATAAGTAAGAACAGCTAACACTAATGTTAGAATAAATTGTTGTATTAAAAATAAGAATAACAACTGTCAATTATAATTAATAGATTAATTATACATTAATGTCGAGATATTAAAACAAATTCTTATATATTAATGTTGATAAAATTTACCAGGAGTTGGTATGCTATTAATTTCAGATCGGGACATTTGTATAAAAGGTGGGTCACTAAAACCCATAATGAAAATGACGATAAAATATATTATCGCACAATAAATAAGGATAAGTGAAATAAATCTGGTCCAACGATAACATGGTGGTTCTCTAGGTGAGTCATAATCCTTGTAATCTTCATCTGCAGGTGGAAACCAATATTTACGAAGCTTATTACATAGCAGACTACAAGACCTTCCTTGAGCCATTTTATTTTTATTAAGTTAAATACTACAATATTAAGAAAACAAGAATTTGTCTCAAAGAAGTTTAAAAAATAGTGATGTATAGGGTTTTTATATAGTAGATGCGTGTGTACATACGTACGTATAATGCATAATGCGTACAACTTTTATTTTATATAATAATTATTAGATTCTGATCATTTGTCGGAAATTTGTTAGATATTCCTCGTCGTTGGCTGAGTTTGTCACACGTTCTTTGTTACTATTTTCACACTATGCCACTTACAATATTTCCATTCATATAATCCTCAATCGGGCATTTTTTTTATTGATCCTAAGTGCTCCTAATGTAATAACGATATGTCTCATTTCATTTTTAATGAAAAAGGATAGCGATTTAGTGACGATACCTTACCGCTACATTCTCTCACGCATTAGTGACGATATTCTCTCACGCATTATGACGATACCTTACCGCTTCTTTCCGTTAGCTTATCAGTATCAAGTTGAAAATTACAATGACTGTGAAAATAAGCAATGTTCAGCCGC
>CAJVQC010001413.1:0-10252 GCA_910592285.1 Racocetra persica
TTGTTGCTTTTAGTCTAGGCTACAATTCTGTTAAAATAGATTTTTATTTTTATTATAAATTTAAAAAGTTATTAAAACCTAAAGTTACTATATAAAAAAATTGTTTTTATAGATTTTTAACCAATCAGAATTTTGTTACACAAGAAATAGCCAATCAGATTTGAGTATAAATCTCAAAATTTGACACTTTTAAAAAAAATTGGATATTTCTTGCTGTCCGGTACTGTAGTAATTTTATAGTCATTATATAGAAATAATTTAATTAGCCAAAAAAAAATATAGTATAGTTATATGATCTATGTGATCTAAGATAATACAAGATTATACAGAGAAGTACTTTGATTATATAAAAAGGTAATACAAGAAAATAATATAATTTTCTCAAGTTCTCTTATACAGAATTCTCTAAATTTTTCTTATATAATCTAAGTATTTCGAATACAAGATATTTTATCACAAGCTTAATATCATATTACAGAAACTTTTAGGATCTTTTTTTCTAAATTTCCTCTCATAAATAATAAGAGACATGACAAAAATCAGGTGATTTTTTAGAAGGGGAGGGGTAAAAAAAGTTAAAATTATATATAAGAATCTGATTTTTTTTATATTAAGAGGGGGAGGGGATAAGCTTTTAATAAAAAAAAATCAGGTGATAAATGATACTGCCTTAAATAAAATATAAACAAAGTGAATAATATTTATATTCTCTCAATTTTCTATAGTACAATCCCCAACTTTTCTAATATAATTTTTTAACTTCTTTCACCAAGTATTATTTATTTACTATATATTATATATCTTTGCTTTAGGCAGAAAAAATATATAAAGGGTACCTTTTCTTCTTTTTACTAACTTCCAAGTTTCTACACTTCAATTAGACTAATAACTTTTAATTTTTCTTATCTTGTAAAGTGTAATATTTCTCTTTTAGAGTAATTTCTATAGGCAAAACTTATCAATATTCTTGTATTAAATAAAATTATTCTATATACTGTTATTATCTTGAACTATTTGTCTGCTACTATATAGTTAAGTAAACAACTACATATCTATTTTATATATTTGCAATAGTCAATCACTATACCAAATAGCCTTGTTATATAGTTGTATTTTACTAAAAAGACTATAGCTTTGTAACAATAATATTATTAAATCTATACAAGATTGTAAAAATTATATAGTACTACTAAATAAACTAGTTTAGTCTTTATACTAATTATTTATATCTATATTTAAGATATAAATAAATCTTTATCAAAATTATCTGTTTTTGAGTAGAAATCTAAATTTAAAATTTAACTTGTTTATTAAATATACAAAAAAGCCTAATAATAAAACAAAAATCTTAATTTCTATAAAGGAGTTTGCTATTTATCACCACTAGTGATTATCACCAGTATATAATTAACTAATTAATTTGTAAGATTAGATATAACGTGTAAATTAATTTTGTGTAACAAAACCAAAAAATTTTTAAAAAATTAACCATATTTTAAAATTTTATCTATGAAATCACCTTTTGGACCTCAACAAAAAAAAATTCTTGCAAAATTTTACTATAACTTTTGCTTAATCCCAACATAATATCTCCACCCTTACTCTAATATTAAAAGAATTAAATTTTTGGTTTAAAAAATTACTTTGATTTATACATTATACCTGTAAATCACTGGTGATGATGATAACTCTAGAGCAGCTTCCCCGAAGTTTGGGTTTGATGATCGATATTACTGTATATTTTTAAATTTGTTTAGTTGTTCTATATAAACAAGTTGCAGATCAATTTGTATTATATAATTTTAGCCAAAATATATGCTGCAACCTGAACTTTGTAGAGGCTATCTTGGAATCGTCAGTGATGATTACTAGTAGCAAAATATAGTAATTTTGTTCTATAAAAACTATTATTTGTATAGTTATTTTTTCTACTTTCTCTAACAAGTTTCTGTTTTTGTTAATTATAAGTTTAGTATGAGTAATTGTTAAAAAGAATTATAATTATTTTATATTTTAAAAAATAGAAATAACTTTGAATAACTGGTGGTGATTATCACTGATGTATAATTAGCCAATAATAATAAACTAAATAAAGATTTTATTTTATTTATTTTAGGGTTAGAGTAAAGCTTGGAATTTTAGCAAGGTGTTAGATATATATAAAATTTAGCAAGAAATTTTTTTTGTTAGAACATTAAAGGTAGTTTTATAAATGAATTCTTAAGATATTGTCATTTTTTTAAAAAAATCTTTATTTTTGTTATACAAATTAATTTGCACATTATACCTGATCTTACAAATCTATTGGCTAATTATATACTGGTGATCATCACTACCAGTTATAGTTATAAATATCCTTAAAAAATATTATATAATATATATTAAAATATTAAATATTTATTAAGAAAAATTATATTTATAATATTAGCATTATATAAGAAGAATGATAAATCATACTACTAGTGCTAATACTATATTTATAATTTTAACTAATCAAATTTGTTAAATAAAAAATATAATACACAATATAATTTATATTTAATATTATTTGTTTAAAATTTAATAAAGTTTTTTAAGCTAATCTTTTTTGAGCTTCTAAGTAAAGTTGTAGAAATTTTTTTTTTAGTTTTAATAGTAGTTAAATCATAGATTCCAAGATATTTGAGGTTAAAAAGATATGAATATAGAGATCTGTCAAATTGATAATTATACAAAATATTATAGTCTTTAGTACTTTGTATAATTACCAATTTAAAAAATTCTATATTCGCATTTTTAACTCCAAATATCTTAGGATTTACAAAATTAATTTTAATGATTTAACTATTATTAGAACTAGAAAAACTATCTCTACAACTTTATTTAAAAGCCTAACAAACCCTAACTTAATAAAAATTTCTTTAATTTTAAAAAATTAATTTTTTTTATATTTATTTATATTGTTTAATTTAATTAAATATCTATAGTAAAATATATATTAACAAGCAACTCTCTCTAATAATCACTTGTACTAACTAGCATCTGAAAGCAAGTTGAAGACTTAAGACCAGAAGTTAACAAATAACTTGTAGTTTTCTTAATACAAACTATTGTCAATGAAGTCTTTAAATATAATATACTAAAAAGCAGGTATTTTAAATAGTTTGCAAAGAGATCAAACTTTTTCTTCTCTTAGATAAACTTTCTTTTATATTTGGTATCCAAATCAGAAAAGTCTTTGAAAACATTAGTAGTAAGAAAACTCAAGTTATTTTGAAAACAAAAAGCTATAAAAAATTCTTGAAATAATATTTCTTGGTTAAAAAACTCGCAAAACTATAATATTTTTCTGGCACCTTTTTTTTTTATAATTTTTAACAAAAAGTAGTAAATTTGGCTACCCTCTTTAAAAGATTAATATTGTTTATCACTTTTATTTTTAAAAAGTTTTGAATTACAATATAGTGAATAAAGAACACAACAATCATATATAAAGAGGAAGTTTTATTTTAGTTAAATTAAAGTATATGATGAAAGTTCTATATTTAGATTAGCTTTGACTATACAGGAATAAAGATTCTATATGATAGACCTAAAGAAGTAGCTTCTAATGATACTAGTTAACTATAAGCAAAACCTCTAGTTTAATTTTATATAGCATAAAAGCAAGGCATAAAGTAAAGAACTATAAGAGATCTGATTTGAAAAGAGTGGCTGCTAAAAATAGAATTAATATCATATGTTGAGGCTTTAAAATTGGCATTTTAGAATTCGAGATAGATTTAAATAAGAGTTATAAGTTAAGCAATATAGTAAAGATATACAGTATTTTGAAATCATATATATATAATTTTTATTTTATTTTATTTTTTTAATATTAAAGTGACCTCATCTTTATTAGTTTTTGTGCTAAGCTAATCAAAGTCAGCCGCTACTCATTTGGTACATAGTTTTAGAAAGTATAACTAGCTACATATATAACTTTTGATTGTCTATTTAAATAGTCTGCCCGAAAGTTCTACACTAGATATCATATCTATAATCCAACTAGGAGATTATTTATTTAAACCCTCTGCACTGTTACATCCTTATAAAAAACTAATACTTGCTATAGAAAGTATCTAACCTAGGGCTAATTTACCTTTAAGGTAAACTTGCTAGAGCTTTTTATACTTACAATCTGGTTAACTTAAACTTTGATAACTTATGCTGAGTCTGAGGATAAGTATTTGCAAGCCGAGACCACTACTATTATCTACTTCTGCCCTTGTAGAGTTCACCCAGACCCCAGTATACACTTTACAGACTATTACTAATTTTAATCCTAACAATCTCAAACTACCAATCCAGATAGTCCAAAAGGGCTATAACCTGCTTCTGGTCCTATGGTTAGGTCCTTTTTCTCTGGTTCTTTTGGTACCTGGTTGGTGAAGTGCCTTGCCAAACACTTCGGTCTCGTTCAGTTTCATCAGTTCTTTCAATAACAATCCTTTATATAGTACTGTCAAAGATCTGTGCTATCTCTCTACTCAGGTCTTGCCAAGCATGTTCTATCATTCTTCCTAGTTCTTTGGGTTTACAATGATCTGGAGGCTTATTTGTATAACTCGTACATCACATAAATACTCTATAATCTCCCAATTCTGTTGGTGCTACCAAGGTTACAGAAATCTCATTCTAACTATTAATCAGATGGCAATAATATTGTATAAATAGAATTTTTCGAAATTCGTCGCTAGTGGGTTTTGAACCCTACCTAGCCAACATATCACTTGGGTGTGACAACTTAACCACTTCACTAAGTCACTACACCCACATATAATTTTTAGCTCTTAGCACAAGTTAAAGTATATTTTGGTTTATAGTTTTTTTTTTGTCAGATAGCTCTATATATAAATTTCTATGATTATATAGATAGTTTTTTATCTGGTTAGCAGATTTTTATATCTGTAAACAAGTTCTTTTAGATTTTAGAATATTTTTTAGATTCTTTTATAGTTTAGTTATTTTCATATATAGTTGTTTTTTTGTTCTCTTTATTTTCGTTTTATTCTTACTCTTTTTTTTACTTCTTTATGAGAAAGTATCATCAAATTGGTAGCACTTTATTATAAAGTGATAATTTTGACAAGGTTAGTAAAAGCCATCTGTTGATATCTGAGGCTCATATTCTCAGAAAGCTAAGAATTCTAGAAAAAAAATTGTTCACTTAGGTGGGTTGCTTCTGAGTTATACTCTAGTATAAATTTAAGATTTATTTTACTTTTACTATTATAATGAGACAGATCGAGAAAATCTTTATTTAAACAGGAATATAATAATTTATATTTTGTATATAGGTTTAGCTAGCTAAATACAATTTTGTAATTTACTTCCAATTTATAAAATAAAGATAGAATTGCTAAAGTAAAAAAAAAAGTAAAATATATATTAGTCTAAATTAGAGTTTTAAATTAGAGTTTTAGATTAGAATAAATATATATATATATATTTCTATATATCAGCAGCTTTGTCAGTATCTTTTATTAGATCAAAGCAAATATACAAATACATTCTAAACTATCTAAAATATAGATCTGATATTATTCAGCTTTTACTATAGATACCCAAGTGCAGTTTGCCTTATTAGTTAAAGCTATTGTCTATACCAGGGACTGTATCAAACTAGCCAGTACAATACTTGACAAAAGTTTTCTCACACTCATAACTTAGCACAGAGATATGATAGAAAAAAAAATTTTTATTTAAAAATACATTAAAATATATAAAAATTAATGCATCATATAATTACCTTCTGCTTCAATTAGGGCCTTTACACAACGCTTTATACTACTTATCAAATTAGCTATATATTTTTTCAGTAATTAATTTTATTTTTTTGTTATTTGTGCTTTCAGAATACTAAGTTTACTAATTTTTTTTTTGCCAGATTCATTTTCATAAGTCTTCAGATATTCTCAATTAGGTTTTGGTTAGGTGATATTGATGACCAGGAAAGAACTTTAACTTCATTTTCCTCTTATATTTTTGTAATTTTTGAATAGTGCTTCAGATTATTGTCCTTTTGCAAAATCTAACTATCACAACCTTTACCAAAAGATCTACAGCAGAAGGTAAAAGGGCCATTTCGTACAGGGTACTATATATTGCTAAAAATAAGCCATCTCCAATAATAAGCTATCTTCTTTTTTGGAAAAAAAATGTAAAAATATCTTATACCTGAAAATAAACTACTATACAATCATCAGTAGTTACTCTATAGTAAAGTCAAAATTTTACTAAGTAAATCGACATAGCTTATTAAGTGAAAGTTGTTCAGGAGATCAAAATACATATATTTTGAAAGTTTATCTAAATTAAATAACTTTTTATTAATACATTTTTGCATGTTACGTTCGACGAATTTTTTAAAATTTCTTTAACATTTCTTTAAAATTCATATGTGTTGAACGTAAAAATCAAAAGTCAATTAATAAAAAGTTATCCGATTTACATGAAACTTTTAAAATAGATGTATTTTCATCTCCTGAAGAACTTTTACTTAATAAGCAAGGTCGATTTACTTAATAAAATTTTTCGCAATTAGCAAAAACACTTTTATTCAATAATAAGCTACTTGTAAAATTTTTGTATAACTTTTTGGCCAAAAATGGTAGCTTATTTTCAGATATATATGGTAGTCATATATTGTACGTTAAGATTATATATAAAGCAGACCAACTTTCTAAAGCCAAAAGAAAAAAATACCTCCATATGTAAATCTTCAACAGATGCTTGATAGAATGGATTATTTTCCTTATCTTGACGAACTGCTATGTTTTTTTTAACTGCTAATTTAAATGAAAAGTGTTTTTGTCAGTAAATATCACAGAATTCTAGTCAAAATCTTTATATTTCTTTACCCACAAGAGCTATTTTTTCTGATACTTCTCTTAGAGCAAAAGCTTTATAAGTTTTCCATAATAATGAGCTTAAGGTGTCATTGAATAGTATATATGTGAATGTCTATATTCTGTTTTAGAAGCTTATAGCAGATTTTTGGTGCTAAGATATCTACGTTCTCTTTTGCTAACTTCAAAATCTGGTTGTTTTGTCTTTGTATGATAGCC
The DNA here is from genome assembly GCA_910592285.1 of Racocetra persica. NCBI lineage: Eukaryota > Fungi > Glomeromycota > Glomeromycetes > Diversisporales > Gigasporaceae > Racocetra > Racocetra persica. Next base: position 7,089 of record CAJVQC010001413.1, read on the forward strand.
ATTTGATGATCCGACCTTAGTTTGTCACTTAGATCTTTACTTTCTTGCTATCTTTTTACTCATTCTCGTACTGTTTTTTTATTACAGTGAACTTTCTTCGCTATCTTATGCATTGAAAGCTTAGGCCCTTTAGGTGGCTGGTTAAAAATACAATTTTATATCACTTATATAAAAAAGAGATATATTTTTGATTGAAAATTGGTGTATAAGAAGTATGAGTATTTTTACTATATATGGTGCTCAAAGAAGTTTAGTACAATCTGCATATGTGATATACTACACTCTGTATAAAATTTCTAAACATGAATTTTCAGAAATTACAGGTGCAGAAAAATTTTTGTCAAGCACTATAAAACTATAGCAAGATAGTTTTAATTTATAAAAATTTTTATCTATATTAAATTAGCAATTTTTTACTTCTAAACTATCTTTCTTTTTACAACAATAACTTCTATATTAATATCTAATTCTATATTATCTTTCGCTAAAAGGGTTATTGCTAAGATTATTTCAACCATACTTGTGTTTCTATTAATTATTTATATACTAACTTTCTATTTTTGTTTCTTTTAGTTTATTTGATTCTTTCTAATTAGAGACCTAGCTCTAAGAAGTTTTTTCAGATCCTTCTCTTTATATTTTTTTTGTTCTGTAGTTCTGTAATCTTTTTTTTCTTCTAGAGAGCTTGTCTAAAAGATCTTTTCTAGAAGACTTCTTTTAGAGACCTTTTTTCCTACTATCTTGTTTTGAGTCTTTCTTTGGTTCTTTTGCTTCTTGATTGATCTGTACAGATCTTTTTTTTTTTTTTTTTTTTTCTTTTTTAGAAATCAGTTTTCTTTTTAAAAACTTCTCTTGTATTTTGATAAAGACTTTCTAATTTCTAAACAATTCTACTAAAATTCTTTTTACTATTTCTAATATTGTATTCTTTTTTTTTTTAATTTTTTACTTCTTTTGATCTTCTTATTAGAATATCTTAAATTAAGTTTGTCTATATACTATTAAAAGTTTGACCAAAGTATCTAATCTACAAACAACTTTTTTTTTTTTTTCTAGCTTTTTTTGTTAATCTGTGAGTCTTCATTGCTTGCTTGATATATTATTTCTATCATTCAATCTCTTGGATTTCTTAATAAAATTTTAGATATTGATTCTTTTTGGATCTTGTTTAAAGTTCTTTTTCTTTTGTGAGGTCTTTAATGTTTTGACTTATTATTTTTTTTCTTTTTTTTTTGCTACTTTGGCTTTTTCTTTTTTCTTATACTAGTTTGCTATGATCACTTTGATAAGTTCTTTGAATTATTGTATTAAAGTCTTTAGAGTTGTCTTATTATACTGCTTTTGTTGATTTTTTCTTTGTTTTTGAAGTCTTTTGCTCCAATCTAATTCTAATTTTAACTTTATTTCAGCATCTTGTCTTTTTTTATTTTCTAGTAATCTTCTTATTCTGTCAGCTATCCTTAATTCTACCATAATACAAATTATTTTGTTCTTTATAATACTAATAATTAGGTTTTCTCCTTTTTGTATTGCTTTATAAAAATATTTGTAGTCTCTTTCTATAAATGCAAGTTTTGTATACTCTAGTTTCTCTCTATTATATTGCTATAATTTTTTATAAAGTTTTCTATTTGTATCTTAGCTACTTCTTCTAGAATGAGTTTTTGCATATTCTGTTATTATTTGTTCTACTTGTATATTTATTTTTTTATTAGTTATTGCTATTGTTATATTCTAAATAGCTTTTAATATCTTTTCTTTTATAATAGATCTTTTTTTATAACCTTCCATTAACTTTTACTTTATATAACTTGTTGTTTTTTAGTTATCATTATTTGTTGTTGCTGCTTGTTGTGATTGTTTGCCCTTTTGTTTATTTTTGTTATGTAGTTTTTGGCATATTTTTTTTGTTTATTTTTTATTATGTGTTGTGATTCTTGTATTATCAAAATAGATCTGTGATTTAGAGTAAAGATCAATTTTCTAAAAATTCACAAAGTACAAAAAAATATCGATAATTTTTCATAACTTCTATTTTTTTACTGCTTCTGTTTTTTTACTCAAGTTTCTTAAAAAACCAAATATTTCTTGTGATCTTCTTTTTCTTTTCTTAAAGCCCTGAGTTTTGTTTTCTAGTGGTTTTTATGTATTTTTGTAGTTTTTTATTAATTTTGTTTTTCAGAAATTTGTATTTTAATAATTAGCAGAAAGAGTTGATTACAAAAATAAATATAGTCAGACTCTCTAAATACTATCTCTCTAAATGCACGTTTTATGAAACACTTCTCTAAATACATATCTTCTCTTGAGCCCAACTAATATTATATCTATAAATTTTTAACTCTCTAAATACAACACCTCTCTTATCAGAAAATTTTTAAATTGGTTGTCAATCAATTGACAGATAAAAATACCAATCAATAAGCAGCACTCTTGCCAATTGCCAGTAATACAAATTAGAATCGATTGATACTGATTAAAATTGATTAATATTGATCAGGATTATTTGATTGAAAATTGATTAATATCAAAACAAATTAAAATTGATTATTTTTTAATCAATTGTGTATCGATTAGAAACAAATATCAATTATTATCAATTTTTTTGATTGATAGCAATCATCCCTGTAGCTGATAATCGATATTTATCTTATTTAAAAATTTCCTGATGCTAAATGCATATTTGACTAAATTTTTATATATAGTCTTGTCACATTGCATTTAGAGAGGTCTGACTATAGTATTAGTTTAAAAATTTAGTTTAATTGGTGATTTGCCAGTCAGCCAGTGAGAGGTCATAGTATAACGTGACGCGGTTTACTTATAGAAATTAGAGTTTTGCGAATATAGGCTGCATCATTCTAAAACTTTTTTTTGTACTAAGTTAACTACCTTTGGGCTTCTAATTGAAGTTGTAGAGCTTGTTGAGAGGAATCTAATAGTAGTTGAATCGTCAAAATTGGCTTTGTGGATCATGAGATATCTTCGAAAACTATTTTACTGACTATATAAAATTCTTTTGGCGTTACTATTGTTGAAAGAAAGAATTTTACATAGTCGGCGAAATGTTTTCGAAAATATCTTGTGATCCACAAAACCCTCTCAACGAGCTCTACAACTTCAATTAAAAGACCAAAGGTAGTTAACTTAGTATGAAAAAAAGT
>CAJVQC010001414.1:0-10252 GCA_910592285.1 Racocetra persica
AAAAAAAAATCCGACCCGCCGACCGGAATTTTGAAATACCATGTTATGCAAAACGAAAAATTAACTTTGCGTGGCCTAATATAAAGCGCGGACCATAGTACCCGATGTGATGCAAAAATTTGATCACGTACATGCATAAATAGTATTTTAAAAATCGATCTATATTATTTGTTACGCCAGGTACTATGGTCCGCGTTGTATGGAATTTTAATAAAAGAGAATGGCGAAAATGCCTAAAAAGTAGAGCGAAAGACACCCATTTTATACATTTAATTTGTAATATACATTTAAATTTGTAAAGTAATTATGCTATATTTGCTATAACCGGTGCTTACGAATTGTCTAGTATTAATGATAATTATGATCTATGTTTCATAAGTATCAATTATAGCAGACATATAACAAATATTTTACTGTTCATTAATATAGAACATATAGCATCGACCTTAGAGTTAAGGCAACAGACCTGTAACCGTCTTGTCACGTGTAAACTTGACCCAATTGCTAAATGATTAGCATTAAAAAAGAAATTTTCTTATTATTATGTAACGGTAACAGTAAATCTTAAAAATGAGTGTAACATTGGTGTAACATTCTAATCTAATAATCAAAACAATTTCTCATAAAATTTTCTCTAACCATCTAACCCTAACATTACAGCGAAGAAGAATCAATAAATCAATATTTTTTCCCTTAATTTGGCTTGCACCAGCTGTAAATTTATAATATATACTGTGTATAGTACATAATGATAATGACATGATAGCTAATAAGTCGGAGTTATATCAACCAATTATATGTGTAACTATTTTTCCTGCAATCGCATGAAAATATCAAGTCTATTATGTAGTCCTATGTGAAAATCAATTTGTAAATATTTTTTATATAACATAATAAATTACTGCGGCAATAGTATAGCTTCGATAAACTTCAGTCTTTTTATTATTTTGGGTTATGGAAAAAAGCTTTCTATTACATTAAAACATTCTACCCACTAAACTCTCATGCGTAATTTGTAAATAAATTAATATATAGAATATCGTGCAATTTTTCACGAAGAATTGCAAACTTCAAATTGTATCTCCTTGGCATTCTACATATTAATCTATTTAGAAATTTCGCGTGAAAGTATAACTGATAATTGATAGCAAATTTTAATAAAACAGAGAGCTTTTTTGCATAACCTGAAAAATAATGAATTATTACATTTACGTTAAGAATAAAAATACTGCAGCAGTATAATTTCGATAAAATGTTAATTATTTTTCAGGATATGAAAAAAGTTCTCTATATCATTAAATTTGCTATCCATTATGCTTTCACGCGAAATTTCCAAATAGATTAATATGTGGAATGTCAAGGAGATATAATTTGAAATTTGCAAGAATAATTGCTATGTATGAGAGTTTAGTGGATAGCATATTTTAATGTAATAGAGAGCTTTTTTTCATAATCCGAAAATAATAAAACGACTGAAATTTAGCGAAACTATGCTATTGCCGCAGTAGTATATTATGAGTGTTACACGAAATCTTAACTAAGGCATGCAAAGTTAATTGGTTTTCGTAACCCGGCCTGGTCAAATCGAAAATTTTTACAAAACATTTTTTATGTTTTAATAACCGGGTGAATTTTTAAAAAAATTTTTATAAATTTTAATATATAAAATTAAAAAAAAAAAAAAAAAAGCCGGCCGGCCGGGTCTATTTAAGAAGTTCCATGTTACAAGAATCAATAAATTAAATTTGTGTGGTCTAATTGATTTTCACATAGGTTTACATAATAAACAATACGCTATAAGTGATTGGTCTCGAATTAAGTGCATTTAAAGTTGCTCAAAATACTGTAATAAAGTTGTGCTACTCAATTGCCAAATATCATAGCTGTACGTAAAAATGCGGATTTGGTTCTTTATTTTCTCTCATACATAAAAATTAATGAAGATTTTTAAGAATCTTTTTCATCATAAAAAACCAACTAGTTTAGACCTTTATAAACTTGGATGCAATTACCAACATGGAATTGGAGTTGAAAAGGATGAACATAAGGCATTCATTTATTATCAAAAATCTGCAGAGATGGGTGGAGCTAATGGAATATACATGGTTGGATATTGTTATTGGAATGGAATTGGAGTTGAAAAGGATGAACGCAAGACATTCATTTATTTTCAAAAATCTGCAGAGATGGGTAATTCTAATGGAATATTTGGAGTTGGATGTTGTTATTGGAATGGAATTGGTGTTGAAAAGGATGAACATAAGGCATTCATTTATTATCAGAAATCGGCAGAGATGGGAGACGCTATGGGAGCATGTTGTGTTGGATATTGTTCGAACTGGAACTGGAGTTAAAAGGATGATCATAAGGCGTTTATTTATTTTCAAAAATCGGCGGAAATGGGAAACGCTACTGGAATAAATAATATTGGAGATCTTTATCGATTTGGAGAAGGGGTTAAAAAAGATGAAAACAAAGCATTTTCTTTATTCTCAAAAGCCGCAGAAATGGGGATTAGTGATTCCATATGTAACCTTGGACATTGTTATAAAGATGGAATTGGGGTTGAAAAAGATTTAAAAAAAGCTTTCGACTTATATTTGAAATCTGCCGAATTGGGTCGTATCAATGAAATAATTAATGTTGGATATTGCTATCGAAATGGTATTGGAACGAAAAAGGATTTAAAAGAAGCTGATTATTGGTTTCGAAAGTAAGTCTTTTTTTTAAACAATGCAAATACATATTTAGAATATTACAGTAAATTACACTTTTTAATAATTATAATAATAGAGAGAGAAATAAATTTAAAGGTATTTGTTTCGATTTTATTCATTTTTGTCAATTTTATATTTATTAATTTAATAATAAATAGATATAAAGAAATTTTCATATTCTGATATCAATGAACATGTAAAACGAATATTGGATGACGAGAGATATAAATTATTATGGATTCCGTATAAAAAGTTTGAAAATATTAAAGAGATTGGGAAGGGAGGATTTGCAACTGTTTATCATGCAAAATACCGAATTGAATATGAAGACTGTAGCGAGAAATTTGCGTTCGCAATTAAAAAAATTTATGACCAAGATTTTTTTGACGAGGTAAATTTATTATGTGTTGTTTAATATTCGAATGTAAGGGTAACATATTCTTTTTTTTTAAAAAAATAAAAAAAAAAGTTGAAAGCATTTTGCGAGATCGGATATAAAAATCCATCGTTCTTAAAATGCTACGGGCTATCAAAAGATGATTTAGGAAATTATATTCTTATTTTAAAATATGCAGAAAAAGGTTCTTTACGTAATAACCTTCACGATGTATCGCAAATGAAGTGGAAAAAAAAAAAATTTATTAAGTTGCATAACGTCTGATCTTGAAGCAATTCATTCACGAGGATTAGAACATCGAGATCTTCATAGTGGAAACATTCTGCAAGATGAATTGGATAATGCGTATATTACAGATTTGGGGCTCTCTAATACAAAAAAAGAAATCTACGAAGTTTTGCCTTATATGGCACCAGAGATTTTACAAGGAGAACAATACACTCAAGCGGTTGATATTTATGCTTTGGGTATCATTATGACAGAAATATCAATCAGAAGAAAGGCTTTTGATGGTTATAATTTTGATGAACTTGCAATAAAAGTTTGTCATGGGTTACGACCTGAATTTATAACTGGTATTCCTGATTGTTATATTAAATTAGCCAAGCGATGCATGGATTCGAACCCGAAAAAAAGACCTAATATTCAATATGTTAATGCTTTAATTACTACATGGATCGAAGAAATAGAAAACTCTGATGATGAAAATGAAATTAAAAAACAATTTTTAGAAGCTGATAAAATTAAGCATGACATTGAATTACCAAAAAATTCGAATAATGTGTATATCAGTAAACCTATCGACACACAAGCAATATCAAGCATGTTAATGTATGAAATTCCTGATGATTTATAGATTACTGTATTTAAAAATACAGTTAAACCTCCAAAATCTATATTTATTGAATTATCAGATTGAAGAAATATAACAGAAACAGACTTAGTAGATTAATTTTTTATCAGGTTTGGCATGTTATCAGATTTGACAAGATCAGTTTTAGAGGTCTAAGTATAATTATAATAAATCATTTAAAAAATCTAAAAAAATGGGTTTCTTTAAAAAGTATAGCAATAGTGATAGCATAGCGGATTTCATTGTAATTAATGACCCTAGCATAACCACCAAGATCAGTTATGCAATCAGTATTTAAAATTTGATTACAGAATTCTGACGGTTATTACCGAATGCATTATCAACCAAGTAAAAAATAAAAAATGGATTTGAAAAAAATTATGCGAAACCCAAAGTTACTAATTTTCTACCTTATTAATATGATTTGGAGTGGTATTATTTACAGAAATGCTAAAGCGACTTTTATTTCCTAGTACTCTTTTACTTATTTATTTATTTTTGGAAAAAAGGTGTATTCGACACAATAATTTATTTAGACAATAAAATATAATTTTATTTCGTCCTTTTCATGTTTTTAGAAGACTCTTTGCACGCTTCAGTTCTTTATATCATTAACATTTTTTGAATCAATATTTTTTAAAATTACCATTTTTTATTATGAAAGATCAGGGCTTTTCAAGAATATGTATTTGAAGATATATGTCAATAACTTTTATGTTAATAAAGTATGATTAATATTTATAATAATACGTGTATTATATCTTGGAAAAGATTATCTTATGCATCATGAAAATGAGGTTTTTTTTTTAATATGATTTTCTAACAGAGTTTCAGATTCTTAACCACTTCAACTATATATTATATTCATAAATAGGTAAATTCATTTTAATTAGTATTAATGTACGAGTTATCTCCCACATGGTCTGTCCGACTCTAACTATAAAAATTGAATACTTATAAAAATTGAATTTTGCAGGTTTATATTAACTATATGTAAGATTCAAATTTAGTCTATCCAAATCAGTACTGCTGTACAATACTACTTTACTAAATATCTTGTTATTACTTTACAAGAAATTGATGAATTTAATCAAAGAATTATGAATAGATTTTCTAGGACTATTAACAATATATTCTATCAAGCAAGGAATTTAAATACAGCAAGTAAGTTTATAAATATATTTATTATTAACTAAAGATCTATCTCATTACTTTAATTGTTATTAATTGTTGGTAAAATGATTGTGATTCATCAATTATGATTAAAATATAGGGGTGAGTTAATAGGAATTAAACAAATTTTTTATAATCAAATTTTTTTAAAATTTTGAACACAAATAACTTAACAAAATTTAATCAAATTTGATATTTTGTTTTTAAAGTAATGTTAAAAATTTTTATTAAATTTGATAAGTTTTTGTTAAGTTATTTCGGTTTAGAAGTTTTAAAAAAATTGATTAAAAATCTTTTGCTTGATTTCACTCCCATATGACTAAATTTTTTTGCATTTTTCAAAGATTTTATACTTGTAGAATATTTTACTTAACCAAAGATAAGTTCTCATGGATAGCAGACAATGACATAAAAAAAGAGTGAAAGCTAGAAATACCAGTGTGCAAAATTTTTTTTAGAGAAATAAAATATTGGATTGTAAAGTTATGTAATAAGATAATGATGAATATTTATTTAGAAATATAACTAAATAAATGCAATTGCACATTTAATACTAGAGATGATACTGAGAATATATGATGTTGAAAATTTAAATTAGGGTTAGAGTTTATAATAAAAGATTATATATGAACTTTAGTAGAGTTTATATTCTTGAATTGAGAGACCAATTTTTTAGCATTATTCCTGATATTCAATAATCTAATACATGTTTGTTTTAGCCAGCATTTAAGTCCTGGGAAGAATTTGAGAATTGGTTGATATTTTCTTATTATCAAGAAATGTAAAAGTTTGTAAACAGAGAAAATTTGAACCTAATGTGGTTTATCAAAGTAATATTTCATTATTTCTACCATTTGTAAGTAATTACAATTTATAAAAATAAAAAATTAGGGTAATAGTTAATTAAACTAAAAATGCTTATGTATTTACCATTTAGTATATTACTTTTTTCAAAAATCTACTTCAATTTACAACTTGAAGGTGATATTGGTTCTACATATTCTATTCTTTGCTTAATATCTTAAGAGATTGGGCTTCTATAAATATAAGTTTTTTATATTTAATAACACATTAAGGGCTGGCAAATATGTATATATTATTTGACAAATTGACAAATAATATATATTTATATCTATAACAACCTATCTAATATCATTTATTTGATATAGATACATCAAAATAAAAAAGTATAATAGTCAGCCTCTTACTTTATTATCAGCATATATTGTTATACTAATGATTAAATTTATATACTAGTGGTGAACATCTAAGTAAGGCAGTTTTATATAGATGTAAATTAGGTGATAATCATTATAGCAAGGTAATGCACTTAAAAATGGATGTGGTGGGACAATTGATAGTTAGAAAATGATCTCATTCAAAAATTCCAACAAATCAGCCAACACTCAAAAAAAAATATAATGATAATTTATCAAAATTAGCTACTTATGATCAGGATAAACTTTACATATTTTGGAAGAATATGTTCAATGAGATGCCTTGCTAATTTGAACACATTCAACCAAAACTTGAAAATATAAGAAGTTGGGAACTGATCTCATATGGTGATTAAGATGCTCACAAAGGTTTGCATCTTGATCTATATTTGATGAGACAGTTAGATAAGGGCATATTCATTTGGGTGCTAGTTGAAAAAGCTGAGCTCCCAAAACCAGATATGCCCAAAACTTATAGAACTTTTTTATCAATTATTAATTTAATGCTGATTCTCTCAATAAGTACAGTGATTTTTTTTTTATGCATATGTGTATGTGTTTCATCTAACTTGTTGTTTTGAAACTTAAAACTATTTAATTTAAATATATTATTATTGCATTAATGGTTATTGACTAAATTAGCTTGGAGTCAAGGAATCTAGCAGAAGAATTTTTAACATAAAAAGAGAGATAACTGTTTTAAAATTATCAAAGGATAATTCTGATAATTCAGATTCACATAATAAATCTATGAATCAGATTATCATAATGATAATTATAGTATACAGATTTTTTAGTTTAACAATTACTATTCAAAACCAACACTTGATCAGTTACAATTTAAAGCTTTTTTCAATATTTTTGACAATTTCAAATATAATTATTCTAAATACAATAGTCCAAATGTGATAGTCCTAAGTAGAACATATTCATGCAGATTGCTTCCTTGTTTGTAATAGATTTGATACTATAAATTTATTATATGCTATATATTCAATAATTAAACACTAAAGAAAACAGATACTGTTAGTATTCAAAGCTAAATATATAATTTTTATAGAATTATCTTATCAGACTAATCTGTGTCAATTTTTTAGTTTGCTGACTAATAATTTAGTAAATTTAATACAAAATCTGGTTAATTGCTCTTTTAGAGAGTCCTCACACACTTGCTTCAGACAATTATCACTATTAATATTTATAATCTGAATATTGAATTTAAAATTCAGAAATTGACACAACCTTCCCAAATATTATAAATGAGAGAGGTTATAGGATAATTAGACTTTTATTACTTAAAAGATGGTTTTGATATCTTGTATCTTTGAATGTATATTGTAACAAATTAATAATTTAGTTTCTTTATTTTTGTTCTAAAGTTATATTTTAATTAGCAACTTTTCTGCATTTATATAGTTTATTCGTAATTCCCACCTATTTTGATAACAAGGTAAATTTATTAATTTCTTTTGGATATTTTATAACTTATACTAAAATAGTAATTATAGATTGACTTGATGGCTTAATTATATGAATGTTACTCAAAGCACATAGAACACGACAGTGGGTATATAAATATAACTATTTGAATCTATTACAATAGGCTACTTGTATAAATACAAGAGAAAAGTTTATAAAATAGGGAAATAAACATCCTCATAGCTAAATAAATGTCCTATAGCTAAGTAAACTTAGTTATAGTTATATAGACTTAGCGAAAACAGTATAAATATATTTGTTGGAGTGTAAACATAGTCAAAATTCAAATATATTTAAATATCAACTACAGTCTGATAATTTGCCAAATTAGAAAATCATATTTTAGAATGATTAATGTATGATTTTGTAAATTTGATTAGTTCTCAGGTATGTTATTGTGCATTGTACTTTGTCTTGAGGGTTTTAAAAAAATTTTTATTAATTCAATACTGAATTATATATGAATAGATAGTGTTAAATACCTATATTATTTAATCACACTTAATCCCTTCTGTTAACCATTCCTAAAAAAGATAAATGAGAGCTTAAAATTACAATTTTTTTTGCATATTATTAAACAAAAAAGGATAAATTACTAACCAAAACTAGTTCGTAATTCTTTTTTTTTTGAAGTCTAGCTATCTGAAAAAAAGCAGCAAAATTTAAATATATATTTGCAAGTTTGGTTGACATATATAAGGAAGTTGGGCTAATTTTTTGTGAAGATAGCGAAATCCAAGTAGTTTATTAGCAGTTAAGAAAATTAACATTATTATAATTATTTCTTGGGCTTGATTTTTATTTAATCTGTTTAATATATTACATTATAAATAATTAGTTTTATGAGCATCTAGTAGATTTCAGTCAAAAAAAAAATCAAAGTTCTACTTTGATACTAATAAGGATAATTTTAAGAAATTTAAAATTTGGATTATTAGTAATATCTTAGATTCTATCGATTATAGTTTGGTAATCTTTATACCATTCGATTCATCTCATTGAGACAAATCAAATAGTATAAAATCGCTTAATTCAGATTAGTAAATGGTAAAATATCTTCGTATTTGTTTTTTGCAAAAAAATAACTATAGTGAAATTCTGTACTAAGTAAATCGATCTTATTACATTAAATAAAGTTGTCTTGTGCTGGGTTTTATTTATGTTAAAAATTTGGAAAAGTTTGAAAAATTTTTTATTACTGAATATTTTCGTTGTACGTTACTACAAATTATCAACTTTTTAAAAATTAAAGTCAATAATCTGATTGGCTAATTAACATGTGACCAAAATATCTAGAAATATCTGATCAATGTTTTTATACCATAAAAGGTGTGATTGATGCTATCTATATTTTGCAAATTGTTAAACTGAACTACTATACCTAGCAATCAAGTATAATTTTTCATTTCATATTTCTTTTCCATCATTAAATAAATAAATCTTTTATTCTATTTCTGATTAAATAAATACTTATCTGAATATTTCCCTATGAATTGTCTTTGAATTCGATTTGTAACTTTAATAAACCCATTCGAGACTCAATTTGACAGACTGAATTGACTTGTAACTTCGATTTAGCTTATTAAGACTCGAGTTGTGGAATCAAATATTGTTATTCATCTTAGTGACTTGCAAGAATTGTGGTAGAGAATAAAACTTAAGATCGGTTACTTGACTTAGTTAATCTCTTATGTATTCTTAAAGTTATCATTGATATCACTTGATCATTGTCCGCTTTTACCTTATCATCCTTATTGAGATTTCCCTAACAGCATCATCTGTAGTTGCATCACCCTATTATACCCCTATTAATATTAAAACCTTTATTTCATAGTGTCATATTGTTTCAATAAACCTTCAACAATTATAAAAAGATCTCTTCACTTCTATAAGTTTATCTTTATCTTCTATATACTGTTAGAGTTAAATTGGCCTTTCGTTTCTATAATTTTCTTAAGCTCTCCTATCAACGGTTACAAAATGCAATGTATAGTGCAGACTATAGTACCCGATATGATGCAAAAATTTTGCATCACGTACATGCATAAATAGTATTTTAAAAAATTGATCTATATTATTTGTTACGCCAGATACTATGTTCGCGTTGTATAGTGTTGCGACCAGGTGTAAGACTTTATATTGGCTAAGCCAATTTAGCTTAGGGTCATAAGCATTAAAATGAGAATCTGATTAATTATTAATACACACAAGGCATCAAAGTACTAAACCAATAACTTTTCATTATTTTCCAGATACTAAAAGTAATAAATATTATATCTAAACAAGTATATCCAGTATACTAAGAACCCTTTCCAAAGTACTAATATCCAAATCTCTACTTCCCAAACAGACTAAAAATATTAGTAAAACAATTTAAAGAATCTGTTAAATTTATTACAGCAAACTAATATAAAGA
>CAJVQC010001415.1:0-10248 GCA_910592285.1 Racocetra persica
AGCTCTTGAGACTTTTAATAAACAACTTATACAGATATGGAGAGAAGACAATTAGTATGCTCACCAGTATACTGCTCAATATGCTGCCTTTACCAAGTTACAAAATTTTTAAATAATCTCAGGCAAGATAAAAAACTACCTGAGGATACAGATATTCATGACTCAACTCTTACTCCTATATTTGTATATACTATTGATACTCTTATCTCTTATGAAAAGTATATAATCTTAAAAAAAATATCACTAAATATCGGACCTCTTTCAAAAAATAAAAGCAAAAAATTCAGACAATTATTAGAAGAATTTGCAGACCTATTCGTATCAAATATTAATGAACTAGGATGAACTAACCTAGTTACTCATAAAATTTATACTGAAGATGTATCTTCTATAAATTCTCAACCTTATTCAATATCTTCAAGTAAACAAGCATTTGTTAAAGAAGAAATTCAACAAATGCTAGAAAACAAACTAATACAACCATGCTTTTGTATAAACTACAGAAAGCTAAATGTCATAACCAAGAAAGATGCTTATCTACTATCTTGAATCGATGAAATGTTAAATATCCTTACCAGATCATATTGGTTCTCTATGTTAAACCTCACTAGTAAATATTGGCAAGTAGCTATGCACTTCAGAGACTGAGAAAAGACTGTATTTGTTACATACTATAGAATATATGAATTCAATATTATGCTCTTTGGACTTTGTAATGCCTCTACAATCTTCCAACGATTAATGAACAGAGTTTATAACAAAATAGTATAGAGATTTGTAGTAGTATACTTAGACAATACTATTGTATTCTTCAAGACTTTTGATAATCATTTAATCTATTTACAAGAAGTTTTTACTAGAATCAGACAAGCTGGACTCCAATTGAATATTGAAAAATGTAATTTTTAGATGCAAAGATTACTATTTCTAGGACATATAATCTCACCTAAAGGAATTGCCCCAAACCTTTAGAAAATTGAAGCTGTTTAACAAATTCTACTTTCTAGAAATATAACCTAGTTATAATCTTTTCTAGAACTAGTAGAATACTATTGCCAATTTATTTGCAATTTTTCTGCAATTGCAAAACTCTTGAACCAACTTCTTAAAAAAGATGAACTTTACAAGTGGACCGAAGCTCAACAAGACTCTTTTAATAAGCTAAAGCAAAGACTCATTAGTGCTCCTATTCTTAGTTATCTGGACTTTAAAAAAATATTTATCCTAGCAACCGATGTTTCATATTATAGATTTAGTACTACTCTTAGTCAACTCGATAACCATAATAAAGAACATCCCATAGCATATGCTAGTAAAAGTTTAAAGAAAGAAGAAATAAACTATGGTGCTACTGAACTAGAATATGCTGCTATAGTATGGGCCATTGAATATTTTCATAAATATCTTGGAGCTATCAAGTTTATTTTAATCACTGATCACTATGCTCTCAAATGGTTACGTACTGCTGAACCTAAAAAAAGATTAGGCTACTAGATATTCAAATTATAGCCCTATAACTTTGAGATTATTCATAAACCAGAATGAATATATTTTAACGTCGATACCCTCTTATGATTACAGACTCAGACCAAAGAAACCAAGCCCTCATGAATTTAGACCAATACTATCAATTATATCAGTACTTAGATACAAATACAATATCTGAAGATTTTATCGAGAACCAGATGAAACAATTAATTAATCAAGGCTGATATTTTGAGATTAGACACCATTTACTATATAAAAAAATAAAAAAGACCCAAATAGACCCTTACGAGTTATTAGATAGACAGAAGTAGAACCTGTTCTCTATATGATATATAAACACCCTACTGCTAGATACTTAGAAACAGATACAATATATTATAAAATAGCCGAACGATATTATTGAGACTAAATATATCAAGATATTAAGGAATATATACAAATATGTGAAGATTGCCAAAAAAGACTAAAAGGAAGAAAAAAAGAACTTTTACACCCAATTTAACAGAAGACACCGTCCCAAATTAGAAAATAATTATCTGAGTCACTTGATTATTATAATACTTCTATTAAAAAGTCCCGGCCAATCGAATTTGTGATTTTTAATTATAAGTAAATGTTAATTAAATTAATTAAATAATGAGAAATTACACATGAAAGCCTAAAAAAGTACAATAATTATAAATAAAGACCCAAAGTTAAAATAATTATATATGAGAACACAAATTTTGCAAAATATCACCAAGTTTTTTAACATTTTGTGATATCTTATTTCTGTCACAAGAGACCAAATTTATTGTAACTAATTAGATTGAAAGTTTTAATATTTGAAATTATATAAATATATTTTTTTTTGACAGTTAAATATAAATATTACTTTTTAATTAATATTGCATTTATTCTCTTAATATTTTGCAGGTAAAAATTTTAAAATTTCTCTACAAATCTAGATAAGCTTTTGCAGACCTAAATATGTTTGATTAACACATAGTAACTTCACAAAATATGATTTACTAGTTTTAATATAGGATAGATATGTTAGCTTAGAAACAAATAAACATTACAAGATTGATAAGTATTAACCTAGTTGAATTGTAGTCATATATATATAGTGATAATATTCAAAGAACTATTATCACAATAATGCAAAGTTATTTTGGCCCTTAATTGTAAAAATTTTCAAAATTTGGCCCTTATATATAATTATTTTTACTTCAGGCCTTTATTTGTAATTTAATTTTATTTTTCAAGTCCTTCTATATAATTTTCTCTTAAATAATACAAGTGTTAATTAAATAATATGAATGTTAATTAAATAATCAAGTAGCTGCACAATGTAGTCATGCTAGAAACCAGGAACAAAGAGATATAGTAAACAAATGATCTAAATAAATCAAATAAGAACTCAATAAGAACTAAATAGTATATATTTGAATGTTTAAAGGATTATTGTCGATCTAGTATTTCATTAGTAGATCACAATATTGTTGGATAATTATATGTTTGTCATCTTAATAGTTTATACTGCTTATTATAAATTATTTATTCAGATTTACTAATGCTTTATTTTTAACTTACTCAATTTTGTTGGATTATTGTGGTTGTGTATATACTGGTTTTTTGATATTTATGGTTTGAGTGCTTTGATCTTTTCAGATAAATTTGATTACAGGAGAGAGAAATTCACTCTGGATTGGGCATAGTTTTCGCCGTTAATCTCACAACAGCATATGTGAGGTGCTTTGTGCTCATAAGTGCGCCATCAGGAGATATTTTAATTATTCTTCCGACCAGTAGAATTATTTCTATTACATTTTTTTTTGCCCTTATTTACATTTTTAAAATTTTCAGGAAGTAATAAATAAAAAGATGAGAGATAACTAATATGCTTAGGGAAAGAACTAATAAGAACAAAAAGAAATAAATTTGTGATAAAAATTGTGATTGATAAAATGAAAATTTTCATTATGCGATCATACTGAACATATTTATGTATATTACTAAAATATAAAGACATACAAACGCATGATATTATATTTACTGAATTGTATTATCGGTAACAAAATTAGTTAATATGTTTTAAAAGATAGCTAAATAATAGTACTTGATATTATAGTAGATAAGTTAGTTATTCTCAATTATTTTTTTAATTTAATTTTATTTTTAATTATTGATTTTAATTTAAATTAATCTAATTTCAAACTTAAATATAAAATTCATTGATAAATTATTATAAGAGTATATTAGGTGTTGAATATGAATAATATAAAATTTAAATTTTAGGCTCAAAAAATACAATTAGTATAATTAATATTAAAATATTTAATTTTTCTAAATCTTTATTTTTTAAATATTTAATTTCCAAAAATAAAAGGTGATAAACACGAATGATATTATCATTGTATGACAATCAATGTTAGGATGATCACCTGATTATAGATAAACAATTAAACAGAAAAAGAGGTTTACGCTATATAATGATAAAATTTTAAAAATTTTATATTTTTGAAAGTTTAAAAGAAATAAAATAACCAAGTAAAGTTTAAATACTTGGCTACTCTTTTAACTATGCAGTTTGTTTTGTATATTCTTTGAGACAATCAAATTCTTTACGAAGTATAGAAGACAATTGCATATTCAATACTGATTTATTGAAAGGGTATAAAAATAATAAATAATTTAGTCTTTGTATATGAGAAAGTATTACATATATGCTATTACTCATATTACTGTCTTTAAGATCAACTATCACTTTTTAAAGTATTTGTTTTTAGCATTTAAAATCAGTAAGTGCAAACGCAGGAGTCAGGGGAAGTTGAAAATATTGAAACTTTCTTTGAATTTTTGATCCATCATGTCTCCAAATAGTGCGTACATAGCCATGTTTAATCGAGTAGATAGATACGTGGTTGGGTGGAAGGTTTTGATAAGAACCAGGTGCTTTACCAATTAGTTTGATAATAATATATTTCGGGAAGCCTTTTAACACTATTGTTTTATTTTGAAATAATGAAAAATGGATAGAATCTTCATCATAAATAATTTGTCAAAGAATTCCCTGCGTACTATTCACTAAGTTATCATTTGCACAAATATTAACAGTTATGATAACTTTCATATTAATTGACAGTGGCAAAATGCCACATAATGTATTTTCTTTTGTATCGGGTGTTGATAAAAATTTAAGATGGTTGCTTCTGATAAGAATAGTTCTATTATAGGAATCTTGTGCACAAGAGTATACGAGAAAGTTATTGTGATAATACACATATTCTTTTGTCACTTCAAAGTTAAGTTGAACACAGAGATCATTTCTTGTTACAAGGAAAGTAGCATCTCTTCACTCTCGCAAACTAATTTGGTTATCTCCAAGAATTCTTGAGTTTAAAGTGGATCTTTGATCTTCTGTGAGATTTTTCTCACATATATTTTTAAGAATATAGGTATAATTAGGGTCATCTAATTAACGTATTTGTTTTTTAAAATTATAACATATTTAACATTCAGCCAAAGATTTCTTTCTGTAATATTAATGACAGAGTGGGTGTTAACAGATAAAGCTTTTCATTTTGAAGAACCTTGGTTTTCGATTACAGACTGCAGGTTAAATTAAGTAGATATACGAGTGAATTTGTCTGGTACGTATAAGGCAGAGTCTAAAACTAGAGGTAATTGCATAAAATTACTAGCGAATAAAATATTAATGCTAGCGAAAGAGTTGTCATCATCTGTTATTTTTACTTTTTTTATAAAAGTATGAAGCTGAGTAAGGAGTTTTTGACCAACTATAAAGATCTCATTTATAATGAGATACTCTATTAGAGCCCAGTATTCTTGACGTTGTTGTAATGACTCTTCAGACAAACTATGTTTATTTTTGAAAAATTCTCCAAAACCAAATCCACATGCAGAATGAAGAGTATTGCCACCGATTTTTGTAGCAGCGCTTCCTGTTGGAGCCAGGACAAGAAGAGTATTTTGCTGAGAAGTATATTCAAAGTAAGAACAAATAACATCGATGACTTTAAATTTACCCACGCCACCTGCACTAGTAAGATACAATAGTAATTAAGATAGCTTATTTTTACTCATTGGATGGTTTCTTCGATGATGATCACAAACAAAAAAATAAGTTTTTTTTTGTTCATCATTTAAATCTGATGTGAATTGTTCTAAGAGATCTTTATACTTATGTGTAGATATATCTAAGAGAATGTTATAATACTCATTATTTGGAACATTAATATAGGCATTTAATAATGTATTGTCTTTTGTATTATTATTATTAGAAATTTTTCAAAACATTTTTTAAAAAATAATCATTGAGTGCCAAATTTTTAAAAGCTTATCATCATGAATATTATTTTGACATATGTCTTGTAAGTTAATATTATCGTTAATTTTAATACATGATGCATAATTTCTTATATTAAATCTTCTTCTGAGCCGTAAAAATATCATAGTATCATCTACCATTCTTACATCTTTTAGACCGGATCTAATAATTTTTGTGAGATCAAAATTGTAGGAGTCTTTGTCAAAAGGGTTATCTGCTGTTAGGTAATCATTATCCAAAATATCTGATTCATTATCGGCATCATACCTGAAAACAGAATGATCAATACGGCAGGCTTTTGCAAAAATTAGATTATTTATTGCATTTTGATATAATTCTCAATCAAGAGTGGTCTCTTCTGAACATTGATGCAGTAATTCTATATTAGAAATTATAGATTTCAGACGTGGTGATAAAGAAGAACTATTTAAAAATGATTAACAAGTATCATTCCATGTATTATAATTCTCTCACAAATCCATAATGGTTTTCCACAATTTAAATAGCATAAGAATACATAGCACATAGTGTTCAATATTTTCTATATCATTTTTTTTTGGTAAACCTTTACCACTCAACATGACTACTCTTTCATATCCTTGCTTTCTGAGTTTTTGGATATGTGATTTATTTTGAGGATGTCCACCTTCTGATTCATAATGATTATCTGTAAAATCATCTCCACAAAAAAAATAGCGATTACCTCCCCCATTTAAACTTTGACTTGTTAATAATAGAAGTTTACACAAATTAATTGAAACTTTCTGAATAGTAGCAGCGTAGTCAAATAAACATATATTACATAGAAATAAATCTCTGAACTGGTAATTAATATGAAAGTTTGTAGTGGTTAGTTTTTCATTAAATGTTGATATAAAAAATGATTCTTGATTATGATCGTTATCAGTGGTTGAGTTACCACTAGACATATCATCATATTCGGTAATATTCTGAATATGCATTGTCTATTTTTTTGTAAGGTAAAATTCAAAAGTTTTAAGATATATTATAATGAACTTATTTGATGTATAATGATCACAAATATCCAATAAATATGTTAAAACTTGTGAACTTGTGAGCTCAATTTGACTAGATATTTTATTAAGGCACTTTGTTATAATTTTATGGGATCTACTCATGAGATCAAATGAAAGTTTATCAGAAGACTGCTTTAAAAAGAATTCTAGGCTTAAAGTACAGATTAAAAAAGAACTATGTATACTTAGATCCAATTTAGTAATATAATCAGTTAAATAGTAAATGTAGGCTAAGGAGAGTTTTCTGGATACAATAAATTTTATATCATTATTTCCTCTACACATGGATATTATATATGGATTATGATTGTTAATGAATGCATTAGTACGTTGGATAGCAATAATACCTTGATCAGGAAAGATCATGCCAGGAGAATTAACAAGTTCTCTTGGAAAGTCAAATCTACAATGTTTTTGTAAGCCTCTATTATATTTTCTACACGACTGAGTACAACGATAATATAAAATACGTTTGGCGATTGCAAGTAAATCTAACTGAAAATTTTCTTCAAAATCAAATGATTTAGGATCTGGAATAGGGAAAAAGAAAAGGTGCATCTGCTTTTTTTCCATCATTTTTGGAGTTTTGTACTCTATTTCAAGCATTTTATCTGTCAAGATTTCACCTTTTTAAGCAGATAGCTAATATCTTCTTTAACAATATCACTTATATATGTAAATAGCCTTTGTGAAAAAGTCTCATTATCTTTAAGTTTTTAATATAACTTAATTAGATTAAGTGAGCCATAAATTTATATAAATAAATAACAATAAGATGTTCTGTGATCTTGATATTTGACAATGCTATAATAATTTTTTATATTACCAAAAATGCTACCATGTTTTTTACCATACCTAACAATAGTATCTAAAATACATTTAACTATAATATCAAAATATTTGGTAATAGCTGAAGGATCAAGATGCGTGAGCTGAGCCCTTTCCGTAGCCGGTAGAAAATTTTTGGAAGATATATTTTCGAAATCAATCTCATTTCTAGCATACATCATGACAATAGGGCTGTGAAGGTCAGCAGAATTTATAGTAATAAATAGGGAAGAAGAACCATCATGAAGAATAATAGCACATATTTCATTGCGCATGGACTCATGATTGGGAGAGGCTATTAAATTAGAGCTATATTAATATTTTTGAGCAGCTCATTAATTGCAGGATTTGTAATTAGAAGCTTGTTATATTCTTGTTCAATAGCTAATTTTATATCATCAAGGCTAAGTGATGATATTAATTTTGCAGAATATTCAAAATTTTTCTTTTTGGTTAAATTATATGTTTCAGTCGATACTTCTCGTCATTGTAAGACATTAAAAATAACAAAAAAAAATAATCTATGCTGTCTAAGCTTTGGATCATGATGTCACATAAGGTGATTAGCATATTTTTTTAAAGATACATGTAATAATCGACCTTCATAATCTCCAACACCATATGGAAAAAGAACCGAAAAGCTAGTAGGAAAAAGAGATTTGTCTTCATATTCATTAAAAGGTTTACGACTATACAGCACATATAATATTTGAGATACAGCTTCTATTTAGCATTATATTTGTTTTGTGATTGATTATTAGATTGATTGTTCAAATGGTCTATAAGATTTTGAAAAGAATGCAAAGTAAGCTCTTTTTTAGTAATTGGTACATTATCGGTATTTATAATTCTGGAAGGTCTGAGTTCATTTGTATCACTAATTGTATTGTTTTTTTAAGCCATCTAAATCATGATCATTATTATCAGAAAATTCACCATCTGTCTCTTGAGTATAGTCTGTATAGTGTTCAACTTTTCACGAATCGATACTCACTAAAGTAGTCATTAAACTTAAAGACTCAGGAATTTCACCTTTAGATAAGAGATTTAAAGCATTTTCGTCGAGTATAAAATTATCTTTAAATAATTTGTTGTGCGCAAAGAGCCAGCAAAGTGCAGTTGTAACTTTGCTTTTTCTTACTTGAAGTATTTTTTTGAGCTAGTAATTAATGGGTGTTTCTTCCCCAATGAATACTATTTTCAAATATTCATATAGTTTGTATATCGGTAATGATAACACTTTAATTAGTGAGCTTGGATTCTGAGGTAATATTATAACATGTCCTTTAAGTTTGTGATGCATATGTTTCTTCTTAGTTAATTAAATAAGATTTATGTACAAATATCTGAGTAAAATTATAATTTGCTCTAGAATTGTTAAATCTTGAAGGCACAAGGAGTAGGCCCAATCCACATATGATTAGCTAGTGATAACAGTAGAATTTTATATTTTTTCAAACAATTGTAGCATTTATTACAGATGCGTAAGTCAAAAGAGTTATTATTATTCGGAGGATCGTTATAAATAAAACCAGAGCGATCAAGAAGAATATTAGTCTTAATAGAGTTAATACAAGGATGTTGATAATTAAAATCGATTCCAAATGACAGATCTATAAGATCAATTGAAGCTTTCAGTATAGAAAGGTCAATATCTATTACAGAAATTTTTTTGTAGTTTTTATAATTATAAAGTCCAGAACAAATGGTGCAAGGTAGTTCTCATAATTTGTTAAAATTGATATTATTGCGAAATTTAACTAGCGTATTTTTCTTTATTTCTGAATGAATTGGCTAAGGCCATGCTATATATTTAATAAGAGCTTTTTTAAAATCTTGATCAATCTCAAGAATGCACGAAAGAATAGCTGAATTTTTTGCTAAAGAATTAATCAAATTTTTTTGTTATTTTCGAGAATTTCCTTGTATTATATTATGTGACTGAACATATTCTTCATTTTGATAGCAATTAGCTTGACGCTTTTTTTGTTTATCATTTTCAGATTTTTTAAATAAGCTATCTTTTTACACTTGATAGCTTTTCGTTTGTGTTTTTTCATTTTTCTAGATTTACCTCTAGTTATAATGTTTACCATAGTTACAGATATATAAAATAATATAAATAATATATAATTGTATAATATTCTTAAGATTATTGATACAAGTTTTCATTCTTTACTGCAACAAATCAAAGTTTTTTTATAACAAATAGAGATTAAGAGGCTTTGAGAATGAGTTATTACTACTCTTACTAAACTCTCTAATGCATTTGCCAATTATGCTAATCTTGATATTCTTTTCTTTAAACATTCAGGTTTCTTCTCTATATGCTATTTTTTCATGAATCTTCTTTATATTGTGTTTGTGTCATTACTACTAGAACATTCTAGCAATAATGCCTAAGTCTTGTAAATCGTATGTATAATTAACCTTCTCGAAAATTAGAATATACAACCCAGTTTTCATTATAATGTGATTTATATACACTGGTCGAAATTTTTTAATATAAAAGGCCGATATTTGGAGGATAGCTAGGTGAAACATCTAAAAACAAACATTCAA
>CAJVQC010001416.1:0-10248 GCA_910592285.1 Racocetra persica
GTTGTAACTATCTCTGAATTACTAATAAAGATACGAGCAAGGCCTCACCTTAAAACCAAAAAAAAAAAAAAAAAAAAAAAAAAAAGAATTTTAAAACTTGATTGTGAAACAGATCATGAGAAAAGTGATAAATATGGACTCATGTGTAGACTAAATTATGTGCAAAAGTTCTTATATACAAAAAAGTATTATATATGAGTGCTGCCAAGAAAAAACCTAAATCTAGAAATTATAGACTATTATGCAGCAAACTTTTTTCTGATAAATAACAAGCAACATGTAATAAAGCATGTATACAACTAATTTCTGATAAGAGAAGACTATCATCATGATGAATCACTAATGATTTTTCAGGATTAAGTTTACCGCATAATAACATGTACTTTCTGAATTCAGATTTTTTCTTGACAATACTCATATGCTTTGTGAAAATATTATATATGAAGTTTCTAATATGTATTCATATTTTTGCTTTGCCACATATATCAACCAATAAAATGCAAAATATTTAACATATATATTAGTAAACAAAAGCTATTTTCAATCTAACTAATGTTGTTAGACAAAACCTTTTTGCAAAATAACAAATGATGAAACCTACCTCTCAGATTACAAAACTCTAGACAAAACTGACAAAACCTGCAAAACCTACGAAACCTCTATAAAGACAAATTTCTTATCAAGATCTTTGATACATATTCAGAGATTTAGTTAAGAAATATAATAGAGCTAGATTAAGTGCTTGTAAAACAGAAGCTTATTAAAGTGGAATGCAACTGGCCCAAAAGTAGCTAAGCGACTCATATTTTTTAAACCTTACTTCTCTGAACTTTTTTTTCTTCATATAGATAATAATAGTAAGAATTATTTATATTCACTTCCTATATCACAAAATATTTATTATAAGATTAAAGCTAAGAATAAGTTAATAAAATAGTAAAATAAAAGCTTTTAATAGTTGAATATAATATACTAAAATATTATATAATTTTTTTTATTGAATTCTAGATAAGTATGTGATGCAATTATTTTAAAAGTGATATACTAAATTTTTTTTAGAGTGGTTTAATAAAAATAGATTAACTATTAAAATAATATTTTTGTGAGCTAGTATTTTTAAAAAAAAATTGCTTAATTATTGCTATATATAATTATATATATTAATATTATTTTTTTTATTATAATTTCTGATATAAAAACATATATAAGAAATTGCAATTAATTTCAATTAATTAATTTGGTTCAAAAAATTGCAATTAATTGCTCCTACAATCACTTATTTAGTAGATTTGCTCAAAGTTAGACCAATATATACAAGTACACAATATATTTGTAGATCATCATAAGTATAAAATTTGTTAAATTTCAAAGTACTAATTTTGTAAAATTTTTTGTCAAGATCTATAATATCACAATAGCATCATTAATAGCAAAGTCAAAAAATTCTGATACTATACTCAAAGTTCAATTTTAAATTTAAGAGAAAAATTGATTTTGTTCTAATAAGTAAAAGATCTCTAACTTAACTTTAGTAAACATAAAAGAATTTAATAGTAATTTGTACAAAGAGTTACTATTTTCAATAAATAATTTAACTAATAAATTGGTTATGTAATATATCAATAGGTTGTTAGATAATATCAAACCAAAATGCTGAAGTTTGGGCCTCTTTGTATTCAAGTTTTTAGTAGCTCAAATTTTTTCTCAAGTTGAAGAAATCTTAATCAATAACAACTTCTTTATAAAGCTTGAATATTTTAAATTAAAAGCAATCTTTATAAAATTTGATGAATCAGTTTTTTGCTCTAAATTTTAAATTTTAGTCTCAGTACCAATATTTTAAAAAGTTTTTTAAAATATTTAAAGCATCTAAAAAACTATTTAAAGCATATTTTTTTTGTCTCTAACTTACTAATATAGTGCTGTATATAGTTACTCTAAGTACTTTTTAAAAAGATCAGCCTAGATTGAATGATATCTCTCAGTCTTTGAAAAATAGAGGGATAATATAATAATTATTACCAATTTATATATACCTTGTAATTTTGTTCTTTTTTTAAAATATTCTGAGAGAATAAGCTTTAACTTCTCCACTCACCTTATTTTTTTGTTTAATTTTTTTTAATACTTACTATTTCTCTAAAAAACTGTATTAAAATAGATCTTTTATCTTTTTCTAGCTTAATTTTATCAAGTACTTGCTTAACTTTGGCAAACCTTGAGTAATAGCTATTCAATATATCAAATTACACTAGAAGAATTATATACAGCAATTGTAAAGAAATTTTGGTATTATAAACTCTTTATGTAGATATGCTTGTATATAACTTGTGAAAAATTTAATTAGATTTATTTGACTAATAATTATTATTAAATAAAGAGATCATCTAAAGCTATGTTCATTATATAACTTAAAGCCAATAGAATTGTTTATTTTGATTGACACAGATTAGCCTGAAGAGAAAAAAACAGAAAAAAAGTAAAAATCACAAAAAATATAAGAAACAATAGTTTAAACCCATATTGGTGTATTAATAAAAAATGTTAAAAAACAATTTTACTATAAAATATACTTTAACTCTAATCCCAAACTAACCCTTACTCTAATTTTAATTAAAAAATAAAAAATATATAATTAGATATAGCTTTAGATATCTTTAAATAAAGTATAGATTATTAATGACCAAATTCAGAATATGCCTTAACTGTATTGTTTTTGTATAGTTCTTAATTAAAAATGATACTATATTTTAAATACAAAATTATAATTTTTGAATAATTTTTGATTAAAAACTATATTATTGTTTAGAAATAATACTATTATTTTTATATAATTTCTAATTAAAGACTATATTATAGTTTGAATTAATATAAAATAAATTAAAGCTTCATATTAAATATTGTATATATATAAATTGTAGATATGAAACTTAATAATAGTTAATAATTATATAAAGATAAATTAATATATAAATATGCAAAACCATATTGTTCTTGCATATAGTCATGGTTATCATAACTGTTGCTTATAAAGATACAATTTTAAGTGCTTAATTTGATTAGGTTATCTTTGAGATGCTATTAAAATTAACATTAAAGCACTGAAAGAAAGTATAATAAAAGATTTAATCAAAAAAATTTATAAATAAGCATATTAAAAATACTGTTAAAAATAAATTAAATAATAATTAAACAGTTACAGATAATATAGAAATAATAGATAATTTATTAGAAAATTCAAAAACAACTTTTTTAAATATTAAATAACTTTTGAAATAATAATTTTATTAAATAATATAAAAAATTTTTTAAATATTATTAAATATATTCTGAAATTAGCTCTTAATTATTATAAAATTTACATGTAATCAAATTTTTATTATAAATTTATCAAAATTCTATGTATTAGAATCTCAATTCTGTAATAGATATATTATCTAATTCATCTTGTAAAATATTCTTTTATATTAGATCTTGTAAAATGCATCTAAATTTTAAAAAAAAGTCTTATTACTTATAGTTACAATTCACAATTTTAATTAGTTGAATCTAATATATATATGATCAGAATTATCATTTTTTTATTTGAGATAATCCTATCTTGAGATCTTACTAGCATGATGAATGCATCTACAGTATACTCTCCCAAAACTAATCCTGTCAAAACTAAATCTGTTATACCCAATAAAACATTAATCTACCATGTCTGTTCCATAATTTAAACTTGATAACTTGCCATTTCTGATAACTAATTCTCAAAAGATCAGATGCCTATAAAATTTTAGGTTTGTCAGATATTATAAATCAATTTGATTAGCTCAGATCGAGCTTTGTATAACCAAGTAGATATAATAAATATAACCTAGCCAATTATATTTATTTATAATCATATAACTAGTAAACCATTGGTATCTTAAATCCGGTAGTCTCTTAAAACTGATACAAAAGCTATTCACCATGCCTATTGGATTTAAGAGTGTGTATTGTACTTATTTGTGTGAGTAATACAAATCTTTAAAAAAAATAGCCAATCAGAGAATACAAATTTTAGGCATTTTGAATTAGCTCAATATAGAATCCAAATACATGCAAAAGAAGAAAAAAAGAAAAAAAGTAAAAATACTCAAAAACTAGTATTTAAATTGATCTTGATTGACTAATAAAAAATAACAGAAATAAAATTTTATATATAAAAAACTCTAACTTATCACTAAAGCTCACAACCCTAAAATCTTAATTCTAAACTTCTATTTTTAAACACTTGGTTTTTTATAAAATTTTGATTTCTTTTTTAATTTGTATTACTTATACAAATAAGTAAATCACTTGGATGACAACTTTTGTTATACAAACTTTCTAGATTTGAATATTGTGACTCAGAGCCAAGTTGTCTAATAAAAATCTAGGATCATCAATCACATAAAATTAAATGATTGATTATCTTCTAATCAATAATAATCTTTAAAATTTTTATTTTACAGGATTGAAGATATCTTGTGATCTAGTAACTAGAATTCAATAATTTTTATATCATTCAATTCATCTTATTGAGATGAATCAAATGTTATAAAAATTGTCAAATTCAAACTATGGATTCATGAAATATCACCAATAATCTAATTTCTAATTTTGTTTATATTTATTTTATTAAAAATTCTATTTTCTTTACAAATTTATATTATCTCTACTTAATCTAACTAATACAGTAATAAGACTTTTTCTTTCAAATCGGTTTATATTGTACCTTAGAATTACAATAGTTAAAATTTAGTAAAATATAACTTAATAAAGACGATAATTCATTATAACATAATTTTTTGTATTTTAAAGAATATAAAACGTAGTTAACTTACTCTTACTCAGTTTTTTGTATAAACATTATTTGAAATTGTTTTGTGTATTATATAAAATACCAGATCTTAGTTACATGCCGTTCTTACTTATTTTAACGCCAAAATACCTGCATGTGCTGAATTACAGGTTCAACTATCCTAAATCTCTTATAAACTTTGTCTCTAATAAAACTTTTTAAATACTAGAATTATTTTGGATTAATTTTAATAGTATATAAGTATTTGAAAGATCTTTCTATTACTTTTCTTTTAAACATATTTAATTGGTAAGTTTTTGAAAAATCACCAGAATAAAAAGTACTTTAACATATATAAATGTCAAAAAAAAATTTATTCAATTATGATGATCATTACCAAATTTGAACTTGTCCACCAGTCCACCATGCTGGTCTCACCTAAAAAATCGGCCCATCTGATTTTCCGGAACATGATTTTTATCTAATTCTGTTAATTAGATTGATTGGTCAAGTGTAATGTGAAAATCAAAACAATCGAATTAAGTAAAATTGATCAAAACAAGATTGATCTAATTACCTACAGTATCTTTGCGCATTTCCAATTTTTATCCAAAACCGTACTTAACTTATTTATCTATTTATTAAAATTTTTTGTACATTTTTCGCAATCATACACAATACCTCCATCTCCGTTATTATTTCTAAATACCTTGAACTTCCTTGTGTTTTCTGTTCTTGGATAGACCTTTACAATGAAATAGAGGCCATCCCATATGATCCAAAAGTACCGAAAGCTTACAATAAGGCCAGAAAACTTTTTGAGTACGAAGGAGGTTAGTTTATTTCTATTTTATTTGTAGTTCAGGCATAGAACCGATATTCTGGTTAGGTAAAAGTTGAGGAAATAGACAATTTTTCGAAACCAATTTTGCTGGTCCCCTTTTCAAATTTAAATGTTTGGAAGAAAGTAATTAAGAACTGGTTGAAACCAATGATATAATCTTAAATTTTACTACCTGAGATATAGTATTTCTCACACACAAGTTTTTTTTTAAAAGATCAATATAAGACATGTTGCAAGCCAAAAATGTGTTAGAAGAGGTGACTAATCGTTTACCAGCATGAAAAAGAGAAAAAGAAACTGATATCACCACCCCAGCCTTATTGAAAAAGAAAAGAGCGGTAGCAGATACAGGTGATGCTTCGTCAGCCAAGCATGTGGAATGGAGAGAAATACCCCATAAGATTAATTTATTGATTCACATGATTAATACTTGTTCATTCTCATTTTTAACATTCTTTATATTTTGTAGATTCAATTACACGCTCAGAAGCTTACAAAGGTGTAAGCTTTAAAGAAGCGACAGTAGGTAATCTCCTTCAGTTTGCCAAGACATCAAAGCTTCCCAAATCGGTCAAAGCAGGCTGATGAAGTTATCAAGCTCTGTATAGAAATATGTAACTTTAGTAGACATAGGTACCTGCCAGGTATATGTGTTTTTAATGCTGGTGATGCTGCAGACAATGCTTTTGTTTCTAAATATGTTTACACCATATTGGAAATAAAGAAAGAAAGTATATGTCGGGCTTGGTTGACAAAAATAGAGAGCAGCTGTTGGACTACCTCAAAATTCTTGTTAAACAGCAACCTTCACGCAAACTTTTCTTATTATTTTTTTTTGATAGTCAATATTTTTATATTATGATATTTGATAGTGTAAAATACATCTTTCAGCAACATCATACGATGTTTTCGAGAAGTTTTGCTATCTTTTTTGAGATGATTTTAGAACAATCACTTTATGTAATTGTGGTTGAAAATTAATATTGATCAACAGTTTTTTGGCCAAGTAACCTTCCCGGAGATGACTTTGGATCAGAGAGGTAGATGCAATTTGTAAAGAATTCTATAGGAAACACCACATTTTTTTTTTGAGTCTTCTTGAAAACAACCTTGGCCTTGGAACCAGTTTTTTTAAGTCTTCACAATATTAACCTTGAATCAGCAAAAAAATCAGCAAATGCACTTGTAATAACTTTCTGAAATTTATTGACAATAATCTTGGATTCGAAAAGTGCAGGTTTCTTTAAATACACTTTACACCCTTGTAACACCTTAGAACAAGAAGAGATAATGCATTAGTAGACTAGAGATGAACAAAATTTTATATATTCTAAGATATTTTAACATATTCTTACAAATTATGGTAAAATTAATATGCTAAGATAAAAAAAGGCTTCAAGTATAATATTTATTTTTTAAAAAAAAAATAAATTGAAATTTTTAGCAGCAAATTTCAATTTATTGCATAGAATTAATGATTAATTTAATAATTAAATTGTCGAGGTTTTCTAAACTAACCAGTCCTCTAAAGTTTTTCCTTGAATACTATGCGAAGCTTGAATAGAAGATTCAATTAGGGCTTCATTATATATAATTTGGTCATTAGTATTAAAATTATCAATGTTATCAATCGTTTGCATTAAATTTTCTTCAAATCGTTCTTCCAAATTATCATTATTTTCCATATTATTAAATTCAATATTCGATACAGTATCTTCAAGATTTGCTTCGTTAGAATTAGCTGTATTAGTTTGAACGATTTGATCAAGTCTATTCTCTTTATTTTGAACATTATGATGCGAATTATTTCTTTCTTGTGTAAATATAATTTTTTTTGTCAAATTCGTTTCTTTTTTTACACAAGTCTATATGTTAATTATTTATTAATTGATATATTTAAATTATTCAAATAAATTTTTATTTAAGAATTGCAAAATTCTTTATTTAAAATAATAAATATTTTTTTAATAAATATACCGTTTTTTTGTGATTTTGCAACTATATTTTATTCTTAATCTTAGCACCAATCATTTTATAACTTGCATATAATAAAATCGCATAAGAATAACTCTGGCAGTCATTAAACCAACCTATTAAATTTGTAATAAACCGTCTTCAATATACTTGATTTAAAAATTTAACTTGTTAATAATAATTCTAATTTAACTAGATAATATTTTTTTATAATCAAATTTTTAAGCCTAACAAGTTTTACTTTAAATCAAAACTAGTACCTTGTAGTTGTAACTGCAACCTTTTTTAATAGTTCTGGTAGTTTTATAATTTTTCAAATAAGCTTGGTAAATTTTTAGAAGCAAAATAGTGATCAGTTTATACCGTATTGTCGCGAAATAACAGGCATGGGCGTTATTTAGAATAATGGCCAGAATTAAGCTTAATTTAGGCCGAAATTCGTAATTTCACCCCTGCACGTTATTTCGCGACAATATGGTATGTATAAATATAAAAAATTTTACGTATATAAATAAAACAAAATATCAACTTTAAGAGCCGCATTCTTTTCAAGATTATTACTTATCCCACTTTAAATCTAAAAATAAGAAAACTCTGTGTTGATAAACTGCTATACCTTGTTTCATAGATGCAATTTTCTTTTAAGAAACCCCTGAAATCGGCATTTTAAAAAGACCTACCGTAGCAATTTACTATGAAAAATAGGCCCATTATATGCATATCGATCATTCAAATTTCATAGTACAGTATATAGTAAAAAATTTGTCCCTGTGATCTGCGTAGCAAAACGGGTGACTGGTACTGTACGTATATCTGCGTCAAAATCTGATTGGCCTTTGTTGAAGTCTGCGTTATGTGATATATTCGAAAGTGACTTTACTTGAGTGAAAATAGGGTTTGACTTTCGGTAAAACTTTCGACTTTTGATAAGGGTTTCGGCTTTCGGTAGGACTTTTGACTTTCGTAATACTTTCGACTTTCAATAAGGGTTTCGATTTCGGTAAGATTTTTGACTTTCGGTAAGACTTTGACTTTTTGGTAAGACTTCTGACTTTCGGTAAGACTTTCGACTTTCGGACATTTTTAGTAAACAAAATCCTGTCCGAAAGTACTTTCTGTAGACTTTCGATTTCAGTAGGTACCGAAAGTACTCACTTTCGGTGCCATCCTTATTCGGAACATAATCGGGGTGGTTTCCATTAATTTTTTATAAGGTTAGTGCGATTTGCAATTTTTTATAGGGTTAGTGCGATTTGCAACTGCGAAAAAGCAAACGATCAAATATATAAAAATAAACGTCTAACAAATGAATAATTTGTGAAGACACGATTACTTTATTAGTTTGTTAATAAGTGAAAAGTACATCGATTCATAACGAGATATCGGGGCTATTTATGCATTTTAACCTTGTAAATTTTCGCTACTAACTTCTAATCCACTTGCTAATACTAATTCTATGATTTGAAATATAAATACCAGAAACAAATAGAGAAAATACTAAATAATTATATAAAAAGTGTAAGGTTGTATAAGATTAATTCTAATAGAAAGTTCAGCAACCAATATGTTCTGCACAACTACTGGGTGACAATCATTAATTCGTGTAGCGGATATGGTCATATGATCTTGCAAAAATTCATCTCTTCGAAAATCAAGTTATTCATTTTCTTGAGATGACAGTGCATAGATCGAAAAATATATAATTCACATGTTTGATAGTTAACCTGTTACTTTTTTGTCGTAGAGAATGTTTATTTGACACCAGCCTAATCTCACCAAATATTTATTCTCCTGTTGATTTGTCTAATCCAAATGCTTACTGAACCTTGTCTTTTTGCATATTGATTTATTAAAATAACTAGTTATCTTTTTTTAAATTATCTTTTATTGTTTTTGTTATGTCTGATTTGGATGGTTCAGTTATTTCTTTTTGAGAATCTTTTATTACTTCTATTGGGATTATATTTTGTTTATTTTTTAATGTTTGTGCTCTTTCTTCTTTTATTTTCTTCCATTCTTTTTTTACTTTATCATTTAGATAATCAATTATTTTATCTGACATTACACTCGTTAAATATCCTAATGCTTGAGTTTTTATTTTAGATAGAACAGAATTTGTTATACGCTTTTCCAATTGTTCTATTAGATATTGTTTTATTGCATCACCCAACTCACTTTTTCTTAACAATTCATAATTAGTTAATATTTCGATTATTTCAGATTTATGATTATTATATTTGTTAAAATTTATTTCTTGTGCCTTGTCCTTATCGAATTCTTCTTTTCATATTGCCATATTTTCTTTTAATAGTTTTATTATTTCTTTTGCATCTTCTAAATCTATTTTTGGCTTTAATTTCCTTGCTAAAATTGCTTCAAGCTTTATTTTTTGTTTACATAACTCTTCATTCTCACTTTTAAATACTTTTGATATTTCTTTTGCCGCTTTTCTTGCTTCTGTATTTATTTGGCTTAATATTTGTACTGAATTTTTAACTTGATAGCCCATTAAAATTTCTTTTAATATTTGCACTTTACTTACTAATTAGGGTAGCTGCGCGACGCGTGACGCCGCGCAGGACCAGTACGATCACGTATAACATGTAAATTCGGACTATTC
>CAJVQC010001417.1:0-10241 GCA_910592285.1 Racocetra persica
GATGTAGTTTCCGGAGAGTTGGGTAATTTACCGAACGACCAAAAAGATTTCGGGTAATGAGCAGGTGTCCCAGAAATTATGATAATAGCTGTAAGTTCATTCATTTTCTATTCGGAACTTTTCGGAACTTTTCGGAACTTTTCGGAACTTTTCGGAACTTACTGTCTGCCACCCAAATTACAAGTTAACGTACTCCCAACAACCAATCATATTTTATTCACGTGATTTATGCTTTTTTTTGCTCGATTATGCGAAGCATATATGAGATACGAAAAATTAGTAAATTATGCGCATATTATGCTTTCGCATAATCCTGGACACCCTAGCCCGTAGTTTTCCGCTTTATCATTAGGTTACTATAAAAATCACGTGGCAAAGCCACGTATATTGTTCCCTACGAATACGTAATCAGTTTTCATTACAACTTAACTGATAACATTTTTATCCGTAATGTCTGACGTAAGCACTGTTCGTTTTTCGTATATATTATTCGATTTTTCTAATCATTCAACTCTTTATTTTCGCTTACTTTCACTTTCGCTCACCATTTTTTTCTTTTTATCATTGTTTCCTTTTTTTCCTTCGCTCAATTTTTTTTTTAACTTTCATATTACGAGTTTGATACAGGTTTCATAGCTTCCTATGCAAGAAGAAATAAAAATCAGAAAAGTGATCAAAAAATCGAATTATCACACATAATTATTCACATATCGGAGTATTAATCAATTTTATAGTTCTCCGATAGTGAAGTGGTGGGAGAGAAATTAGGGCACCCCAACAATGATGAGCTATATATCATTAGACCTAAGGTTTACAAATTAGCTGGACCCATGTATAAATAATTTTTTTAAAGTTACATACAATTAGGTCTACGATATGTAAACTCCGGGTTTATTCTAATAGTGTCTTTTCTAATTTCATATTGATAAAAATCTTAGACGAGTATCCCATTCTTGGCTTATTTTGAAAATTTGAAAATTTGTATTACTTCGGGAAGGAATGCAAGTTTTGTAAATCTATCGCTAAGACACTAATTTTCTGATTTTAAAATGGATAACAGTACATAGTTATTACAGATACAAGTAATTCTTGTACCTGGTAAGTTACTGATAGGTTTAAACTCAACATAGTTTTATAATGCCTTATGATTTAACTGATTCGAGAGTTAATTAAAGAACTTGCATTTTCAAGAAACTTTTAAAAATTAAAAGACTACATGAAATTTTAGTCTATTAATTTAGATTAACGCCCGATCGAAAGCGGCAAATTTAATTGGATTGATCAATTATCACGTGTAAATCTACCAATCCATCCAAATTCTACGATAACGATAAATTCTGATTTGCCAATCAAATTTTGTAAATGTTAGCCAATCGGAATGAAAGCGAATTGCTAAGATCAAATGCAGATATCGATATAAATTTTTATCAATTTTTTGATTGTGCAAGAAAATGGCTTCTCCTCGTGACCAGCTACTCATAACTTTATCTGAAGCGGCTTCGCAACAACCTGAACAAATAAAGGCTGCTGAGGAGCGACTTAAGCAATGGGAGATTGCGCCAGAGTTCTATTCCACTCTGTTGGTGAGTCTCGAGGAAATTTAATTGAGACGTGTTTTATTTTTATTTTTTATACAAATGAGACTCGAAAAGAACTAGGTATAAATACTCTTGTTAATTTGTTTCTCATTAGTAATATAGATTTATCGGATATTTTCTCGTTAATCTTTTTTATTAATACAAAAAATGAAGCAAAATTTTTATGAAAGAATATTTTTCACAATAGTATTTATTTGCTTATGTATTATATAGATATAATGAATTAATAAACTTACTATCTTTGAATTTTTGAAAATAAAATTGATCTAAAATATCTTCTAATTATATACGTATTCGTCAAAAATGTCCAAAAATTTTTTGTCGGTTTTTTATTTTATTGATTTGCAATGTCTTTTTTCTTTACAATTATTAGGATATTATCTTTGACAGATCAATTGATGTTAATATCAGGTTTCTTGGAGCAATATTTTTCAAGAATGGTGTGGATCGATATTGGCGTAAAACTTCAAAACAGTAAATTTTATGTCAATGCATAATATATATTCATATATTCACACAATATATAAAATATTTGAGGCCTAAGAAATGTGTGATTTTTCTACTATAGTGCCATCAATCCTGATGAAAAGGTCAAGATAAGGAATCGGCTTCTATCATTTATAGACGAAGCACACAATCAGGTTAGTATTAGCCATTATTCAATCATAATAAATGGTAAAAAAAAAAAAATAATGGAATGTTCTAAGTTGGCTTTTTTTTGAATATATTAATAACTTAGCTGGCAACGCAATGTGCTGTAATAGTCTCAAAAATTGCTCGGTTTGATTATCCGAATGAATGGTATGTATTTATTATTACTATTTCATTGTTATAATTCGATATTAAGGCTTTTATACATTTAGGCCAGAGTTGCTTCAAAATTTATTATCAATTATCCATTCGACAATAACCACCATTTCAGATTCTCGGACGATCTTAATACAAAAAAGGGCGTTACTTACCTTGCATTTAGTTGTCAAGGCTTTGTGCTCGAAGACAATGGGGCCAGATCGAAAAATGTTGCAAGAGGTTTTTGTTATAATATTACTTCTATATATGGTAATTATCCTAAATCTTATATGTAATGACTTCGTTTCATAAAAACAAAGATTGCACCAGAATTGCTTCGCAATGTTGCTGGGATTTACGTAGAGCATACCAATCGTTTTTTCACTTTGGTTTCTTCTTCTAAAGATATTGGTGATGTTGTTGATCTGGAAACTTCTTTGTCGGCCTTGAAATGCATACGACGTCTGGTAGTTTATGGATTTAAAGATATTAGCAAAGTTGATGAAACGAAGGTAAGAAATGGTTATAAAGGTTGCTTTTGTTTTATTCTTATGGGTGATTTTATTTTCTCACAATTTTTACTGATTATAATATGAAGACATTTTTCCTTTTGGTATTGGAACACCTGCAAAAGTTCCATGCTTTGAGTACATTGTTTTCTTATAATGTGGTTGACTTTTCAGCTTAATACAAAAAGCTAAAACATCTTTGCATTATAAATATGTTTATAGGGAACGCATTTCAAAATTCTGCGTCTCCAAGTTTAGAGCTTATTGATGCACATATCACACTGATGGGAAAATTTTATATTGAACTGTTAAAAACACATCCTATTTCTTTTATAATGACGCCAGGGTCTGTAGATGTTATTCAATATTACTGGAAATTACTGGTAACTTACGGAAAATCCAATGAAGGTGTGACAAATTCTACGGGGCTTTTTTTATTAAATATAATGATTCTGATAGTTTATATTCATATTTAAATGTAGATCCATCATACAAGTCTCCTGTCATAGAAAAATATCTAATACAAGCATTATTGCTCTTAAAAAGCATAATCAGGAAATCATCATATAACCATGGTCTTAGAGGTATACTATAGTATTATGCATTTTACCGATATTACCTATGTAATTAGGTTCATTTATATTAAATTTCGTCATATACATTGGGCTTTTAAAGATTCCAAAGATCAGCAAGTATCTGAAGCAATGAGGATCGTGGATGAGCAAATATTAACACCCAATTTTGTTGAGTCATGTGCTGAATTGTTGATCTCAAATTTGATTATTTTAAGAAAGGATGATTTAATAATGTGGGAAGAGGACCCAGAAGGGTGGATTAATTATGATGAGTCCGACCATTGGGAGCATCAATTACGGGTATGCTGACAGATTTAAGAACGTTATAATTGTCATTATTACTTTCGCTATTGTTTAACCCTTATCGTTTACTTTCTGTATTAAGCCTTGTGCAGAGAAAGTTTTTATGGATTTATTATCACAGTATCGGGATACATTGTCGCCAAAAATTGTTAAATTGATCGAGAACGTCGCAAGTAAGTAATCATAGCATATTTTATATTAAGTGAAGATGATGATACCGCATATTCACGACGGTCTTATTAGACTATCAATGTCAAGGATTAAATTATAGCATATCTGACTTTACTTTCTATAAAAAGTTAACATTAGAACATATAATCATTTTTACTGATTTCCATTTCCATAATACTCCCAGGTCGTAAGTTTTTGTTCTTATTAAGAATATGGGTCGGATGTATCAAAGAGATATTTATTATATTTCATAATCATGATGGTCTTATTCTGTATTGCACTAAATCAACACAATGTTGGAATTGACATTAAGGTAGGTGGCACGGTATCCCTTTGACCGGAAAATAATTATGCATATGATTGATTAATACAATTAATTCTGACTTATTAGTTATCGTATTATGTTATTATGTACTGCCCATATATTAGGGGCATGCCTAATACATCTTAAGGCATAATAAGAGAGGAATGCCTCAGTTAGGGCACGCTTTAAAATTTTACCGTGTCACCTAACCTAATTGACATGTAGAAATTATTTTTGCCATAACAAAAAAAAAAAAAAAGAGAAAAGGGAATTGTTGATAATTTTTATAATTCCATTGATTTTATAGAATCCCAAACATGTGATCTGATGCTCAAAGACGCAGTATACTGTGCAGTAGGCCTTGGAGCTCACGAATTATACGATGAACTTGATTTCGACTCATGGCTCGTGAACAACCTTTTAATTGAAGTTGCAAATAATAATCCAAAGTACGTATCTTTGCAACTTATTCTATCATTAAATAAAAGCTCATATCTGGCATGACATTTGTATCCAGCTTTAAAATTATCCGTCGCCGCATCGCATGGGTGATTGGAAGATGGGTATGCGTCAAAGTGTCAAAAGAAAATCGACCAAAAGTGTACGATGCAATGACATATTTAATAAACCCTGAAGAAGATTTGATCGTTAGGATGACTGCCGCAATTAATTTGGGAAATTATATCCTTTTTTTTTTTTCTATTTCTTCTTCTTATTTGTGTACATTCATTCTTAATTTGAATACGTGTGGATGAATGGGATTTTGATTCCGAGGGATTTGTACCATACCTTGATCGAGCGGTCACATTGTTAACGCGCTTGATTGGAGACGTGGAACAGTTTGAAAGTCGAATGAGAATTTTGAATTGTTTATCTCTTATAGTAGAAAGAATGGAAGAGCTGGTAATAATATTTATCAAAAGCTTATTTTAAGATTAGCCACATTGATTTAATGTTACCCGTTGGTTGCCAATAATATTTAGATCGCCCCTTTTGCGGAGAAGATAACAAATTTATTACCGCCTTTGTGGCAGGCTGCTCATGATGAACATTTGTTTAAACCGGCTATTCTTTTGATATTGACCAAACTTGTTCAGGTTAGGTTAGTTTAACATAAATTTACAAGTTCTCATATTTGCATTAAACAAATGCGTATATTTTTATAGGCTTTGAGAGTAGAATCTGTTAATCTTCACGAATTCATAATACCGATAATTCAATATAGTGTGGATCCAAGCACTGTGAGTGCAATATTAATTACATGTTAAAATTAATATGATGTTTTGGACGAGTCAATAGAAATCAAGCAAACTTTTTATAAAATTTTCTTAAACTGATAACGAGTACCTAATCAAATTTGTTAAAAATTTTTTAAATAAATTCTACAAACTCAGAATTTAGAAAATGATCATTAAATTTAATTGAGTTTTTGTTGAATTGTTTTGTTTTGTTTAAAATAATTTATTAAAAAAACTTATGTTTCTATTGACTCACCCAAGTTTTTTTCATAATAAGTTCATCATAAATTCATGTAAGCTCTTCATTTTTATATCCAGGATGAATATGTTTATCTTTTGGAAGAAGCATTGGATCTTTGGTTGGCTATACTCGAAAATTCAATGGAGTGTACGCCACTCATGTTTAGTCTTGTCCCTGCAGTTATAGGATTAATAGAATATGGAACTGAAAATTTCAAAAAAGTTCTAAAGATACTTGAAAGTTACATAGTATTAGTACCAGAGATGATTGCACAGGTTAGTAATGTTTAAACAGTTCATTTCAACAATTCATTTTATATTAATTATATTTTATTTTGTACTGCAGTCATATTGTCATCCAATTATGGATGCTTTCACTCGATTGTTGGGAGATTTGAATTCTGAAGCTTGTCGTGCGATAATCCAGGTTATCGATATCATGTTGCAAACATGCCCTTTTCAAACATTAAGTGAAACTATGATCATTACAGGCCTTTTATGGAAGCTGCTCAACTCTATCTTGTCTGGTAGTGAGGTGTATATTCTTAATAATGTTATATATTTTATTTTTGCTTAAATAGTTGTTTAATTATTGTATTATTTGTCAATAGGAATACCCATATGTCATTGTTAGCTATATTTCAATACTAGCTAGGATAGTTATTATTGAGCCACAATTTTTCATACAGTATGTAACGATTGCTAATCAACAATACAATTTGCCACAAATCAATTTGATTGAAAAGGTGTTGGAAGTGTGGCTAGATAAGGTAAATGAAAGATTAATGATTCAAATTTATTCAAAAATTTATTAACCACATTTTTATTTTAAAAAATATGACTCAACACAGTTTGACAATATAGGGCATCCAAAGCAAAGGAAATTGAATGCCATGGCATTTGCAACAATAATTACCACGACAAATCCAACAATCTTGGGATATTTACAACAATTTATTGGCATCTGGTGTGATGTACTTAGTGAAATCAGAGAGTCTGGTGGTGGAGAGTAAATATCATTATTTTTTTTGTAACAATTGATGCAAAATATTAAGTATATAATTGTAAGTAATCTATTAAACTTTCGTTTTTTAAAGTACTTTAGTTTATTGGCAAGAAGAATATTCGATAGAAAGTGATGAACATGATGACACGCCAGAAACAAAAAGAAGACGTGCGGTAAGCTATTTCCCTTTTTTGAAAGGATTAAATTTAACAAACAATTTAGTGATGATTGTATTCTTTGATTGTATTTAATTTGGGTTAAAATTTTATTTATAGCTTTTACAGAGAGATCCAATTCATACAACAAATCTTATTCGATATATTCGTACGAAGATAGCGGAGTGTGAAGCAATTAATGGCGGGTCACAATTATTTAATCAAAATTACATTAGAACTGTGGATAGCACGTTATTGGGTCAACTAAGTGGCCTGATGAACTCTAATTAAATGATTGATTAAGCATACTAAACTTGTAATTCATTTTATAAACGACGGCTTTGTATATCTTTAATATCGGAGTTTGCAATTGTTTTAATGTTTTTGCATGTCAAATAACATTGATGGATGTTATTTTTTTAGATATAAAAAAATCGTTTGGTCATTTGTGCTACATCAATGATATTCTATGGCATATAGTTTTATTCAATAAAAAACAGAAAAAGTAGCTTATTTTTAATAAAACTGATTAATGAATAGTCCTATTTCATATCCATAGAAAGACTTTCGTATGATTGGCTGTTTAAGTCTACATTATTTATACAGTTTAAAGTACTTTTTAAAAAAATCAAACTACTAAGAATAAATAAAAAAGAAGTATATTAAAAGTTTTATTAGGTTGTAGGACTCCAACATTAAAATCATTTTTGGTTTTAGAGAAGTTAACATAATAGCGACTTTTTAAAGATAGATAGAATTAGGTTATTACCATGCTAACTTCTCTAAAACAAAAAGTGATTTTGATTATTTTTAATAGTGGAGTCCTACAACCCTATTAAACCTTTCTATATACTTCTTTTTTTGTTTATTCTTCGTATATAGTTTGATTTTTTTAAAAAGTACTTTAAACTGTATAAATAATGTAAAATTAAATAGACTTAAACAGCCAATCATACGAAAGTCTTCCTATGGATTTCATATACAAAAATTTGAGATATTTTTTAAATAAATTTCTACTTTCCTTTTTTGAGTTTGTACCCCTCGCACAAGTATTTCTTCACAAGGTCTTAAAATGTCTTCGAAGCATTCAACTTATTCCACGCGCAACATTAGATACTTACGCATATCGGAGAAGCAGGTGTTACCATTAATACTTTATCTAAAGCCAGAACATATTAATTGGTTCAATGATATTATATTTCAAGTAAGTCACGAGATAGTATCGAGATAGTATCGAGATAGTATCGTGTTTAACTTTCTATTCATGACAATTAAATGATTTGTCACATATAGGAAGTTTTATCAGCATTACAAAAATTAATACCAAAAAAGTTTTCCCGGGAAAAGAAGAAATTTGGGTCTGATATTTATCGTGAAGGCAAGTTTGCTAATATTTTGCTTTTGTATAATCGTAAAATATAATTGCATATTTGACGAGATCTATTTTGAATAGCAAGGTTTCAGTTTGCGTATTATTTCAAAAATACCGATGTGAGACATTCTGTGCTGGAGAAGGTTGTTACTTTGAGTTGTTCAAGCCTTCAGCATCTATTCGAGATTTAATGATTTTGTTTATTTGAATTCTCTTTTAGAATAAAAAATATGTGTTTCCATCTGAAAAGTCAACATTATCCGAAGAGGATGAATCCTCTCAAAATTTACATGATAGCTTTACAAATGAAAAAGAGGAAGACGAAAAACCTACTTTACAAGTAACTTATCAAGGATTCAATATATTTTATAAATCGTTAATAGTTATAGTGGAACCACCAGGACAAATCATTGAGTTTGGAGACAATGTAAAAGTTGCTAGTGCTATGACCATTGATGATTATCTCGGGCAAGATGATTCCGAAACAGATGTTGGATCTAATGGTTCTAATCATGATTAAAAAGACCGTACTGTAGATTCTCCTAGTTGAAAAATGCATGTAGTAGCTAATGCTAAAACTTTAATCTCTTTTATATATAAAGTTTTTTACAGCATATTTTGGTAGTTGCTAAAAAAGTTAAATTTGCAAAGGATATAAATAGTAAATTTAGAATATTAAAAATCAAAATTTAAATTATATTAAATATTACTACTAAGGCTATAAAATTTACAGTAATATTATGATTTTTATAAAATTGGTTTTTTTTTTATATATATTATGAGATCATGTCTTTGGTTTTTATTAACATATTAAACTCGCGTAGACTTAGCTACGGGTCACATACATTAACTTTTACATAGAGCTATAGAGATTTAGACTAATTTATTTACAATCTAAACCTTTATAAAATTGATTTTAAAAATCTATTTGGTTGTTAAAATATATAAAAATTTTTTTACAAGTTTTTAAATTTTGATTTAGCTAGATTATAAAAATTAATTAATTTTGTATAGTCTAATTTAAAATAAAAATTAAATTTTAAAATAAGATTATACAAAATTAATTAATTGGTTTTCATAATCTAGCTAGATCAAATTTTAAAAACTTGTAAAAAAAATTTTTTTTGTATATTTTAATAACTGGGTGGGTTTTTAAAAAAATTTTTTACAAAAATTTTATAAAATTTATATATGAAAATTTAAAAAAAAAGTCTACTAGCTAGGCTTGTTTAAAAGGTTTATGTTATGAAAACCAAGATATTAAATTTATATAGTCTAATATCTATAACTATATGGGATCTTTGCTAGAAAAATCACCCTTCGATATTTTCCGATCAGGCTATTTTGGAACATTTTAAACCAACGTACCGGTTCTTATTTACATGTAAATCATGATTTGCTCTTATTGATTCAATAGCTTATCAAATGAACGTTTGAACCAATAATGGCAAAATTGATTTATATACAAGTAATTACTGGTAATATTATTTTGAATTTCTCAAATTTACCCGATCGGAAAATGTCGAAGAGTGATTTTTCTAGCAAAGATTCTATATACTAAAAATATTTGTGTATAATGATAATGTTTAGAGTATCCTATTTATACTGTGTAATGATAACATTTAGACTATCTATATAAATAATTGATTCAATTGATTCAATTGTATAACTGTCAAAAACCAATGTTTTAAACTTTAAAAAAAATTTTAATAAGATAACCTTTCTTGGACCTCTAATTAAAGTTGTAGAAAAGATTTTTTTAGTTTTAATGATATTTAGATTATCAAAATCGGCTTGGTGAATCCCAAGATATTTGGGTTTAAAGGTGCAAACATAAGGATCTACAAATTGGTAGTTATACAAAATCTTATAGTTTATAAT
Organism: Racocetra persica; assembly: GCA_910592285.1. Taxonomy (NCBI): domain Eukaryota; kingdom Fungi; phylum Glomeromycota; class Glomeromycetes; order Diversisporales; family Gigasporaceae; genus Racocetra; species Racocetra persica. Next base: position 10,142 of record CAJVQC010001417.1, read on the forward strand.
ACTATATTCTTATCTTTAATTTCAATTAGAAGGCCAAGAAAGATTATCTTATTGAAAAACTTCTTTAAATCTTAATTATATATAATATATATATTTTTTT
>CAJVQC010001418.1:0-10239 GCA_910592285.1 Racocetra persica
TGATAAAAAAAGGAGGCAAGGCAATTGCCCAAGTAGTTCCCAACACTCAATTAAGAACTCTATTACCAATAATTAAAGCCAATGTCAAAGAGAGTTCAAATGTCTATACTGATGAATGATACCGAAATAGCAATCTATCTCAAATTTTTAATCATCAAATGGTTAATCACAGAAAAAGACAATATGCTAATGGAAAGGTTTCAGTTAATTCGGTTGAAAACTTTAACTCTCATCTCAAAAGACTTATTGTCGGAACTTATTATCGAATAAGTAAGAAACATGCACAGAAATACATCGATGAATTTACTTTTCGTTATAACGCGAGAAAATACAGCGAACAAGATAAGTTTGACTTATTGCTCTCCTCAACAATAGATAAAAGTTTGACTTACCAAGAACTAATTAAATAAACAAAATTGTAATGTCTATAAATCAAATAAAAAGTGAATTATCAGGAGAATGAGAATTTCTTGGGCGTTATGAAGATAATGGCATTTGTGATGCATGTGGCAATCCCACTAATGAAATCAACACAGTCGGAAAAGTAATCCCATTAGGTGTAGCTCGAGATTATGTTTGAATACTCTGCGATAATTGTTTAGCCGAATTAAAAAGATAAATTTGGGAAATTATAATTCGTTCTTAATTAACTCCAAATATTCCTTTATTTTTTCAAAAGAGTTTTGATAACTTTCTTTCTTTATCTCCAAACAACGACGAATGTTTTCTGGTAATTCCTCGCTATCGCGAACATCACTTCAATTGGCTGTTAATTCATTCTCACGCACATATATTTTTAGTTTCTCTCTTTTTTTGGAAACTTTAACTATCAATAGTTCTTTCTTTACTTTTTTTGTATACTCTATATAAACAAAGTATTTGTTTGAATATTTTTCATTTTCTCATTTGGCTTTTCCTTCTATTGTATTTTCAAACAAATCGTTAATTAGATTATTAATTTCCCTTATTTCATCATTTCATTTTCCAGTTTCTAATTCTTCTAAAAAGTCCTCTATGTTTTGGGCGAGTATTAATTTTTTTTCCTCTGGTGTTTCTTTGGGAATTTGAATAATTGCTTTGTTTGGGTCAATTCCTAATCTTTTTCCGTCTCCTTTGACAACTCAAATCAAGACACAACGATTTCCTTCACTGTCCTCATATTTCTGAACTTCAACTAAAATAATTTTCTCTTTTTCTGCTTCCTTTTTGTGCCATTCTCCAAAATAGCCAAAATTAGCCACACATACAAGAATGGGTTTGTCTCAAAGTCTATTACGCAGGTCTTTCCCAACAACTTCAAAGTCATCGTCCTCTTTTTCTTCTTTTTTTAAGCGTTTTCTGTATACTTTTCATACCTCATAACCATTACTATTTTCCAAAACTCACCAATTAATCTTTATTTGGTTTACGGGGTTGTTATTTTTTTTGGCTTCTCCTCACTTGTATTCTATAAGAGCCAGATGTCTCAATTTTCCTTTTTCATCAGAAAAAAAAGCCAAAGTATCGGCTCTGTCTCCTTCACTTTTAAAGCATTTGGTTTTGGGTATTACTCATTCATCTTTTAAAAAGATTAAGCCAGGAAAAATACTTGGGAAGTAATTGGTGAAAAATGGATGGAGGTCCTTAACTTCGTCCTCAAAGTCTTTAAGCGAGTATTTTTGTCTCTCTCTCTCTCTCTCTCTCTCATTGTTTACCATATTAATAATTTATCGAGATTGTGTTTTGCTATACCAAAAATTAAAAATAAATATCCATGGTGAAAAAATTAACGAAGCAAGAGGAAGAGAATATAATGGAACTTTTTCGTCGAGAAGGGCGTAGAACAGATTATAGAAATATTCGAATGAGTTTCGGTTCTGAAAAAAGTTTTACATTTAGAAAATTAGTTCATTGTTCGGAATGCAATAAGGAAAATATTATTTCTTTTACTATTGATTTCAAACAAATGAAAAAAGCCTTAAAATCTACTAAAACAAAATCTTCATTAAAAGAAAAAGCCCTAGATAAAATATTTGAATCCTTAGTGAGTGTTCCTCCCCCTAAAAGTTGAAAAAAAGAAAAGGAAGAAGATGATTAGGGTAAAATTGTATATTAGTGCCTAAATAAAAATGCTGCTACTTGCTTTTGGCATTGTAACACTTTTAATATGTGGTTAAGCCAAAACAACAGCCAAAAAATTTTCCTGGAGGACCTAACAAACTACACAGGCTACAAGACTATTCCCCAGTCCCAACCACACCCAAGACCTTTGGCAAGCAAAATGAGGTAAAAATAATAAATAATAAAATATGGCAGAAAAAAAAGTTAAAGAAAAATACAATAGTTCGTTCCCTCATGTAAATATTGGGACAATGGGTCACGTTGACCATGGTAAAACCACGCTGACAGCTGCAATCACGAAAGCACTTTCCAGAATACGACTTGCCAAATTCAAAGACTATGGTGATATTGATAAGGCACCCGAAGAAAAAAAACGAGGAATAACTATTAGCACTACTCATATCGAATTCGAAACTGTTTCTGGGCTCGAAAATTATTACCGAAAAATGGTTCTAGGCGAAGAAGTAGATGAACACAGTTTTAACTTACAGGAAGGTCGACATTATGGCATGATTGATTGCCCGGGACACGCCGATTATATTAAAAATACGATTACGGGGGCTGCCCAAATGGACGGAGTAATTGTAGTGGTTTCTTCGGCTGATGGTAGCATGACTCAAACCAAAGAACACTTGCTTTTAGCCCGAACCATCGGTATAGAAAGAGTTGTGGTTTTTATTAACGATAAAACTAGCGAGGGATTGGACGAAGAAACCAAGGCTTTGTTGGAAGCTGACATTCGAAGCGATTTAGAAACCTATGGCTACGATAAAGAAGGCGAAGAAAAAACTCCGATAATCGTTGCTTCAGCTCTGAAAGCCTTAAAAGGTGACACTAACGAGGAAATTAAAATTTTGCAACTTTTAGAAGTGGTTGATAATCATATAACTATTCCCGAAAGAGACGAGAGCAAACCTTTTTTAATGTATATCGAAGATGTGTTTAGTATTACCGGCTCGGGAACAGTGGTTACTGGTAATCCTTTGCAGGGGAAATTAAGAAAAGGTGATGAAGTGGAAATAGTGGGATTGGGGCCTAAAAAGAAGTCAGTGGTTAAAGGAATAGAAATGTTTCAGAAAGAAATGGAAGAAGCCAAACCCGGTGATACTATTGGAGTTTGCTTGCGGGATATTAAACTTGAAGAAGTTAGAAAAGGTCAAGCTCTAGCAGCTCCTGGCACCGTTACTCCGCATAAAAAATTCAAGGCTCACGCTTATATTTTGAGTAAGGAAGAAAGAGGTCGCCATACTAGTTTTGAAGACGGCTATCGTCCCCAATTTTTTACTGCTACAATCAATATAACTGGAACAGTGAAATTGCCATCCGAGAAAAAAGTAGAACCGGGCAGTGACATCGAATTCGAGGTCGACTTAATTGAACCAGTAGTTATCAGAAAAAATGATAATTTTGCTATGCGCGAAGGCGGAATTACCGTTGGAAGTGGAGTTATTACCGAAATCCTGGAATAAAAGCTTTTAGAAGGAAGTTGTATGGATTTAGAAACACAGGATAAGCAGAAGAAATGATTTGCCAACTACGTTAATGTTGGCCTAATTATTTTGACTTTTTTAGTAGCGATTAATGGCAGAACTACCATTAACAATGGCTGGGAAATACAAAAATTCCAAGCCCAACTAGAAAAAGAAAGATTACTCAACAAATTTGCCCGCAATCCCTTAGTAGAACGGGAAAAATTGCAAGAATGATTGGTTATTCGTTTGCGAGAAGAATTAAAAGAGGGATGAGACAAGAAAAACTTTTCGTCGCTAGACATGAAAAATTCTCTGATTGAATATTTAAGTAAGCAAACCAGTTTTAATAAAACGTGAACTGAGGGAAAGCAGTCCATTATTTTTACCACGCCTAAAACAAACTTGGCTAATTTCCTAAAAGATGACCCTTGAATTGTAATTAAAAAAAATCATAACTCGGCTCGGAACGAAAACCTCTGCGACGACTTAACCTTTTACCTTAACCAAGATGAGGATTACCACGAATTTTTTAGTCTTGATGAAGCAATGGATTTTCTGAAAGAAAAGGATGGTTATTTTTTGCAATGTAAGTAATTGGTAAGCGAATTTTTCTTAGGAATTTCTTTCTGTTTTGTTCGTTGGGAAGTAGTAAAAGGTATATAACAAGTCTCTTAAATGTCCCGTATTTATAAGTTTTCACAACTAAACTGGGAAAAAATCGGTAAAAAAGTTATTTTTTTTGCTTGAATTAACACTATTCGTCGCTTGGGTGATGATTTATTGTTTCTGGTCTGTCAAGACGGTAGTGATTATATTCAAGCAGTAATTAAAAAAAGCACATTAATCAAGGAACTAAAAGCAGTTAAAAAAGGAGATTTATTAAAATTCTGAGGCACGGTGCGGGAAAAAATCGGAGCGGGAAAAAAGGTAGAAGTTGAACTAGAAAAATATCAATTAATTAATTCGAGTAAAGAACTACCTTTTGAAATTGCTGATGCGACCAATATTAACGAAGATACTCGTTATCGTTATCGTTATTTGGATTTGCGGCGGCCTCGTAGCAAAAGGCTTTTGCTCCTCAAAAGCCAGTTTTGCCAGGCCGCTCGGAATTTTCTTCACCAGCAAGGTTTTGTTGACCTGGAAACTCCTATTTTAGCCCAGAGCTCGCCCGAAGGTGCTAACTGTTTTGTAGTTCCTGCTAATCTGAAAAACCGCTATTACACTCTGCCTCAATCACCCCAAATCTTTAAGCAGTTGTTAATGATGGGGGGATTTGCTAAATATTACCAAATTGGCAAAAGTTTTCGTAATGAAGGAGCCCGCAGCAATCGTCAAATCGAGTTTTCGCAACTGGACTTAGAATTAAGTTTTGTCTCCTTAACCCAAATTAAGCGAATTATTGAAAAACTCCTGCGATTTACTCTTAAAAAAGTTTTTAACTACCAATTAAAAACCTCTTTTGCTGCTTTAACTTACCAGGAAGTCCAAGAAAAATACCAAACTGATAAACCAGATTTACGCACTACTAACAACCCCCAGGAATTAAACTTTGTTTGAATAACCGATTGGCCGCTTTTCAAATATAACAAGGAAATTGAAAAATATGAAGCGGCCCGTCACCCTTTTACTTTACCGAAAAAAAAGTATATTAAACTCCTACTGAACGGCAAAATCAACCCGGAAAAAGTCATGGGTGAAGCACTTGACTTGGTATGCAATGGAGAAGAAATACTGAGTGGTGGTCTCCGTATTTATCAACGACCATTGCAAGAAAAAATGTTAGAAATACTAGGTTATGGACCCCAAGAAAGGGAGAAAAATTTTGGCTACTTTTTACAAGCCTTAGAATTTGCGGCTCCGCCCCACGGAGGCATTGGCCTCGGTATTGACCGTTTATTGTCTATAATTCTCCAAACTAACAGCCTCAAAGAATTAATTGCTTTTCCTAAAAATATTGATGGTAGTTGCTCGCTAACCGGCACCCCGAATACCCTCGCCCTGGAAAAAAATAACTATAATAGCAAATAGAAAATAATTTTATTCCAATAAAATTAATAATGTAAAGTAAGTTACAATTATAAAATTAATACTAATAGCGCTAGTATCAAATTTTATAAAAAATTTAAAAACATATAACGTATAATAAGACATAAAAATTACCGCCATGCCAAGAGAAAAAATCCTCTCCTACGTGCCGTTCGGCATTTTCGCTCCCAGTTCCGATAAGATTAACCAAGAATTTTTCGATTTTTACCACAAAATAGTTGGAGATATAGCTAATCTCCAACAAACTTCGGAGAGCCAAGAATTAGGGAGAAATATCCAAGAATTAGGGAGAAATATCCAAGAATTAGGGAGAAAATGTTGTCTACATCTCGACCAATTTTCCCAGGTTTTAGAAAACCCCGAGCGAATTGAATACTGGAAAAACTACAACCCCAATGGGGAAGAAATAATTCAATTAATTCAGTATTTACAAACCAGCCAAATTGGCCACTACCACCATCTTCTCGCCCACAAATATTTACACCGGGAGTTAGCCACCAACACCAACTGAGCCTTAGTTTTTTTCTCCTCTCGCTTCTCCCTCCTCCAATTTCTTCGCACTAATATCGAACTAGCCTTATGTCGCGAGGCAGCCCAACAAATTATCCATGCTATTTTTCATTTTTACCAAGAGATTGGCCAACTTACGGCTGGCAAAAAAACGCAAATCGAACGAAAAATTTTCCCCTTGTTAGCCAAGGATTATTACTTTGCTTCTTATAATGCACAAGGTCTTGAAAATTACGTTCAGACCATAGTTAGCAAGGTGCGCAACCAAGAAGCCCGTGACGAACATTTTACGGGTTGGACTACTAACCGGCCCGAAAATACTGTTCTATTCTTCTTACAGCAAGAAGCCGGTTATGCCTGAGACCAATTAAGCCAAGGAATTATGTTTGACGAGGAATGAGAACACAAACCATCCTTTCTGGACCAATCTAAACACGCCATTATGGAAGCCAACTCGACCGGCCAAATCATCAAAACCTTCCGAGAAAAAGTATTTTTCTTGCGTTGAAACTGCCGCTCACACCGACAAGCCCATGACCGTGAATTAGCCCTCGCCCGCCAAATCTCCTTAAAAACAATTAATGACAATTTAGAAAAACTGCGAATGATTAACCCTGACTTAGAAATAACTAGCCTTGACCCCCCAACTTTATCCCGACAATCCACAATATCCCAAATTGAGGAGACTACCGACCAGGCTCAGAAGGTTATTTTTGAGCACGCTTTCGCCGAAGTAAAAAATAACCTGCTTTTACTCCAAAGCGTGCTTCCGCTCGGAGTTTACAATTTTTTGTCAGGCAAAGCAGAACAGGCTAACAGTGTAACCGAATTGTTAAGGTTAAATAACAGTGCCCTTCGTGAGTTTGGGGATTTTACTAATTATCTCCACCACAAAAGAAAGTTGTTGTTTTTTCTCAACCAAGCCCAAAGTGCTACTCAAAACACTAACTCCGAGGAGTTAGAAAAAATAATCGACGAATTACAAGCTGCCTGACAAGACCTTTGCGAGCAGGAAAACGACCCAACGACACCACGGTTAGCCTCTGAGTTAAAAATAAACGTGTATCTGACCCGGGTTCAACAATTATTAGCCGACCAATTACTAACCACTGGTCGCCGGAAAATTTTCGCCCAATGGGAAAAAATTAACCAAGAAATAGTTTTCATTCGTGACTCAGAATTTAGCCACTGGTTAGAAGTTGAGGACTGAGAACAACTTCTTAACCAGGCCAGCCTCCAAGATTTACGTGACCAAACCACTTATGCCCGTCTGAGCCGTGCCTTGGACGAATTAGCCGCCCGCAAAAAAGAATTAATTATTAATTATACAAATTGAAGATGAGGTGATAATCCGCAAGAGTGGCCCTGAAAAATCAGCAACTCCTTTTTGCGTTGAAACTATTCAGCAGAACTCCAATATTTAGATTATCAACAAATAATTGTTGGAGAAGAAACACCCCAGCAGCAGGATATTAATATTTTCTTGACCGACCGCTCTCTAATTTGCGGTCAAATCTGCCGATTATTAGAGCGAATGGCCGAAGTCGATAATTTAAATGATGATTCAGCCACATGGAGCGAATTAAGATTGTTACAAAGCCGAATTAACAATTATTTACACGGTGAAGAAAGCCAAACAAGAGACCGATTTAGTTTACGGCTACTAACTAACCCCCAAAATAGTTATTACGTGGAAAGACGGCAACGTAAGTTAGAAGAAAAAATTCAGTCTTATTTGGAAGAAGAGCAAGAATTTATTATCCGCTTAAAAACCGAATGTGAACTTTCTCGACAAAGACCTTGACAAAACCCCCAAACTTGTGCCAAGTGGGTGAAAAAATTAAATACTTACGCCAACCACGAATGAACTAGCGAAGAAAACCAGCAAGTTTGACTAAACACCCGCCGCGAAATGACTAATTATTGAATGGCTTTTCAGAATTTAGAAAATTTACTGAAACAAGCCGCGTTAGCTGTGCAATCTCAGCAGCGGTCAGCCGATTTGGCCGGGTGGTTGAAACAGTTAACCGCTTGACAAAACACCACTAATCCTTGCGAAGTTAATGCTCGAGAATACCAAAATAACTCCCAACAAATTGCGGACTTAGTTTATGAAATTAACGAAGAAATCAACTTACAAAAATTACTCGACCGGGAAAATTTAGAACAAGCCACTCAATCTCCGGAGGGAACCGCAAGGTTAATTGAAGAATTAAAACGAAAGACTTTTGCTAACGCTATTCAGCAAAAAGTCTGAAGACAGCGGCAGAAAGAGATTGAAATTAATCAAATTTTTCTCTCTTGTATTTTGGAAAGTTACCAAACCTTAGACCAATTACTAAAAAAAGATAGCGAAGATTGGCAAGAGTTAGAGCGAATTAACTACGAGTTAGGTCTTTGGCAACAAAGCCCGCAACTTGCTAATGACGAAGTGGTCGTGCAAAATTGGGAGCACCGGGAACAAAGGATTACTAAGCGACGCCAGGAAATTAACACCAAAATTGCGGCTAAAAAACAAGAAGCCGAAACTGCCTACTGGCAACAGCAACTTAACAATTTACTAACCCAAAAGTCCGTAGTTATTAGTGACCCTTCTCGAATTAAAACTCTCCAACAAGCATTAGTCCCCGAACAATTTGCGAGCGACGAGAATGGCATTAATCAGAAAGAGGTTTGGAGTAAACCAGAAAATCAATTAGCCATCCAAGAAGCCGTCCAAGGACTAGAAAAATATTATCAGGCCTTTCAACAATTACGAGAAATATTAAACCAAGCCGACGAGTTAATTAGCAATAGTGAAGATTGGGAGGAATTAAACCGAACGGCTAAAAAAATTGACGGCTGGCCTAACCAAGGAGTTTACCAAAAAAATGCGGTAGAAGTTTGGCAAGACCAAGTAAAAAACCGATTAGAAGCAATTGAAGAAAAATTATTCGGCTTACAGGTGACCGCAGTTATGGAAGGTGAAGAAATGAAAAATTGAATGGAAGAGCAAGCAGTAAATGAATTTTTGCCAGAGGTTGTGGACCAAGTTAACCAGGGTGCTATTGAGCCTGAGGCTCCAAAAGCCGATATTCCGCTCGAATCAGCCGAAGAAATTAGCCGACTAAAAGCCCTGGTTGAAAATCCAATCCTAACCACCGAAATTAAATACGAAACACCACGTTGAGTTTACGGAGCAATTGCTCTCCTGGTAGTTCTTGTTTTGTTATTGGTGCTCGTCGTCTCCTATTTGGCTTACTCATTTAGAAAAGCCAAGAGAGAGAGAGAGAGAGAGAGAAGAAATCTTAAACTCTCTAAAAAAGTTTTTGCCTTTGAATAACTTAACAGATTTTTTTTTAGACTAAACTAAAAATTACTCGTAAATTGTTATCACCCAAACGATAATTTAATTTAGTAATTCGGCTATAACCACCCGGTCGATTTTGATAACGCTCTTTTAGCTTGGTAAATAATTTATTCATAACGCCGGAGGATTTTTTGTTAACTAAATAACGCAAAGCCATTCGCCGGGCATGTAAATTGTCCGTTTTGGCTCAGCCAATAAGTTTAGCTAGTAGTTTAGTCAGGGATTTAGCGTGTGGCAAACTAGTGGTAATTTTTTCATACAAAATAGCGTCTGCTACTAGGTTATTTACTACATGCTTACGCCACGCACTATGTTTTCCGGGTTTATTGATATAGGACATGTTATTTATATTATTATGAGTTTGACAATTACAACTAGAACGGTTCAGAATAATCAGCGTTTAATATCGACAAAAAAATTTTTAGCAATTATATAAGAAATTTATACTAAAAAATTTTGGTTGGTTTTTTATTACTCGGGCAAAAAAAACGTCCTTTTTTTATTATTTTTAAATTACTTAAAGTAAATTTGTTTTAAAAATAAAAACAGAAAATAATTTTGCATAATGTAATAACTACTTTTAATTAAAAAAATTTCCAAACCTTTAATTTTTTTGGAAAAAATGATTGGTTGTTTTGTTTGGTGTGAAGTTACGTATAATTGCTAAAAAAAGAATGTTCAAATTTTTTTCTAACATCGCACCAAAATTGAATGTCAGTAATTTCGTCAACCAGCTCCCTTAAAATTTGGGAGCGGGGAGTT
>CAJVQC010001419.1:0-10238 GCA_910592285.1 Racocetra persica
ATTTAGTATGTACTATCTGCCCTACATATAATAAAGTTATTAATAAAAGCTCTCAAATAAAACCAAGCTTAACATGTTCATTAAAAACTGTATCAAATTACTTACATAGCGATACTTAGTAGATGCTTTAGACCTGTGCCAAATCATTATTTACTACTAAGTGTTGTTACCTGTGGTCTTTCCTATTTTGTTTAATAACTAATTATCATTTTTTTTTTGTTTGCAGGTGTGTATATTGACTACTTATCTGCTAACATATTTGGTAGTGACTGTAAGATAGAATGTGACCCCAAACTTGGGTGACTGATCTTGAATTTGGGACTCTAGATGATTAAATTGAAGACTATATAAAATCCTGAACCTGTGTAGTTAAACATCAAAAGCTAAAGGCCTGTGTGGATAAAGCTGAAGTTGGAACTCTGAATCTTTGTGATTAACTATCAAAACCAAAAACCTTTGTGGATAGAAAAGTCATAGTAAATGCTAAAGTTTGAAATCTGTATGCTTGAAAGAAAAAGGTTGTAATTAGGTGTCAAATTTCAATTTGTGTTGAGGGTTAGGAATTATACTGTATGAATGTTGGTGGTTAAGTATATTACAAAACAAAAAAAAGAGAAAAGGCATTATTAGTAAAAGGAATAATAATAATAATAATAATAAAAGGAAGAAAAAAATAATAAAAAAAAATCAATAAAAAAAAAACAACTAATTACCTGAAGTTGGTGAACGAGAATGAAAAAAACTGTTTAATAATGCTGCTAAAAATAACAGACAAATTGGTAAAATACCTTGAGATAATACAGTATTAATGAATCCAATCCAAACTACATCTGTGTTATGAAAGTCAAAGACCAGAACATGCCAATCATTTTCACTCATATCAGCTCCAGAGAAAGAAAATGAATAATAATAAGTTTGAAGTAGGGTATATGAAACTTGGAGAAAAGTTGATGGTTGAAATAAATGCTATCATGTTCACTTGTACTATGTATATCATTGTAAAAGACACTTGGCTTATTCATATCTGTCTCAGAAAGATCACCTTTGTAATTAAAACCTGGATAATGAATATATAGAAGTACATTGTGTAGAATTTGATAATAAGAACTATGAAAGATTGAAACATAACAATGAAGATAAGATGGAATGAAAAACTAATAGTAATATGATGACAAAAAAGTTGGTAAAGATAAATAGACAATCAGCAAAGGCACTAATTAGTACCAGTTCAAGTATTAATCTAATAAGCATAGAGTATATGAAAAATAGAAGACTTACCTGAGAACATTTGAAAAAAGAATTAACCATTGGTCCTGTAGGTGTTGAAGTTATTAGATATATTCTGGTATTGATATTGTTGTATGTAGTGTTGGTATAAATTAACTATTTTACATTATATGAGATTTGGCTTCTGATGTCATCCTTGGAATGCTGTGGGTAATAAAAGTCCGATATCAGATCATAGAGGAAAATGAAAGGTATCACTATATAATTCGGTCTGGCCTTAAAAAAGCAATATTTGTGATCTTAGAAGAATTGAAAAAAAATGAAATAATAATAAGTGAAGTAAATGCAATGAATTATGAAGATCTAAAAAGTTATAGCCACAAAATCAATCATGTTGATGAAACTATTAAAAATGGTAATAGAGATGTCAGATCTATAAAATTTAATCAAAGAGATAAAACAAAAGTCAAAAATGTATCGAAAAACTCCAATAAAAAGAAAGTATTCAAATATCATCAAGAATCAGCTAGTCGCTATGACTGAAATGAAAATGAAATTGAAAATAAAAGGTTGAACATCAGATATCTATTTATTATCAGAAATCTGCTGATATAGAAATAATAGTATAGGCCATATTAATATACCTCTTGACCTTGAGTATAAATGAAATTGAAATTAACAAAGCAAGAAAAGCTATAGATAGAAGATGTAATATGACCTATGATATAATAAATGCATATTTTAGTAATAATGAAGACTTGAAATATGAAATTAATAAAGAGTATAATAGTCATTGGTTGGATAAATCAGAATTTGAGGTTAATCAAGTGCTAGCTACAAAGAATAGTATTGATCGTGAAAGTGGTCTTGTAAAGAATAAATATAAAGTTTTCCTTAGTTATTAAATACCCAAAGTAATAAATTACAAAATACATGATATTTTGGTTGCCTGCAGCATTATAGGTTTTTTTTTTGTGTCAAGTTTTTTGAGCATTTTGGTGATGAAATTCATTAAATATGTTTAGACTTTGAACTAGAATTAGAAAAAGTTAAATATCTTTTAAATTGTATATAAACATGTATAACAGTTATATGCAGAGTTAAAGAATATATAACAAGAGTGATTATATTAATTTCCTTTAGATTGCACATGAAAATATTTTTTGGATAGTTTTTTTGTATTGTTTTTTTTATTATTAGTCATGTAATTCTGTAGTCTTTTTTTTTGATAAGTTTTTAGTTTTAGTCTTATTCAGTGTCAGTATCTCATAGAATTTATATTAGTAGTAGTTGAAAAAAAAAATTTCTAGTACTATACCTTAAGAAGTACATGCGATTAGATAACCCAAAGGCTGACGTATTAGATTTTTTATAGATTATGAAAAATTAAGGTAGGGAGAATTGTTACTGGCAAAACTGTATAAACTTAGAATTAAGAAATATACAAAATGATACATGTGGAATGCACAAATCATTATGCAAAAAGCTATTATGCTGCGATATTTTAGGACTCATGATTTTTAACTAATGATTATATACAAGTAAACCTGTTTAAACTGGTCTGCAGTATTACTAGTAAAAATTAGATAAATAAAACACAAATCAGAAAACAAATCAAATATATATCAGATATAAATTAGATTCTGATTTGTTAGCATTCAGCTGCTACTCAGATATAATTCAGAATTTTATTCTAAATTATATCTGAGTGGCAGCCAAATGCCAACAAATCAGAATCTAATTTATATCTAATATATATCTAATTTGTTTTTTGATTTGTATCTTATTTATCTTATTTTTACTAGTGTATAGAAGCATTGAATAATGATTCTATAAAAGCCAAGCTCTTATCAAAGATTTCATTAAAGAATAAGATGCTTACCTGATTTAGTTGACAGCTATCAAGGTAATATTATCTTGTTGAGTAAGGTGTGTTGCTATGAAAGAGAAAAGCACATGATTCGATAGAAGAGTCAATGAGTGAATCAATAGACTTGATGGGTAAAGAATGATGATGGTGTAGAAGCCTTTATTTGACTTGCCTTCTTCTTGCTTTTTTTTTTTTTCTATTAAAGCTTCAATGAGAATAGTTGTGAGAAAGGGTTGGAAATTAAATTAGAAAAGGGTCAAATGGCTTGAATTTAATGATGGTTTAATAACAAGAGATAGAAAAAATGTTCAATCTTGTTCTTTTTCTTGTCCTGTAAAATAGTTATAAATAAAAGGTCGAATTTTTCTTGTAAATTCATGCAATTCAGTGTATACTATCTGCCCTATATATAATAAAGTTATTAATAAAAGCCCTCAAATAAAACCAAGCTTAACATATTTATTAAAAACTGTATGAATTATTTATATAATGATATTTAGTAAACGCTTTAGACTTGTACCAAATTGTTATCCACCTTACCTCTCTACTAAATATTGTTACCTGTGGTCTTCCTATTTTGTCTAATAACTAACTATTATTTTCTTTTTGTTTATAGGTGTGTGTTTTGACCACTTATCCACTAACAGTAAATATAGTTTTAGGTAGTTTTAAAAGCCTGCATTTCATAATATTGTGACATAAACTTTTACTAATCAAGGCTATTTTTAATTTATCATTAGTAGGAAATGCTTTTATTTCACTTATCTATACTAGTCGATAAAATATGATTTTTGAATAATAAAGTTTATTGTTTTTTAAAATTTTGTGTTTATTGGTTAATAATTTTAGATAATGTGCAAATAATAAACCATCTAAAATTTTTTATACAATAGATTTTTGCATCAAAATTTATCCAAATCTTATTGATTTTTATATCCAAATTTACTCAGATCTTATGATTGATTTTTGCACTAGTCTTATTATTGATTTTTAGTAGTAGTTTAGACTCTTTCACCACAAAGAATATTTTCTTAATGAAATTTATGATAAAAATTGATTTGTTTTTAGAATATTTTCAGAAACCTAACTGAATACATAAATTGTATTAACTATAGTTTTAGGTAGTTTTAATAACTTGTATTTTACAAAAACTGTGATATAGACTTTACTAATCTAAGTTATTTTTAATTTATTGCTAGTAGCAAATTCTTTTATTTTACTTATCCATACTCTTAAAAGACATTACACTTTCTTTAAGTATCTAATTTTTGGCATAGTATAAAATTTGACTCAATAGTTTTTAAACATTTCTTTTGTTGTAAATATATTATAGACTTTAACTAGATCAAGCATCTATATATAAATTTATAGATCTATCTGCTCACTAGTTTTAAATATAATTATATTTATTTAAAAGTTTATTGTTACTATTGTATTTAGTATTCTGATTGAGCTGATCTGAATAACTTATACTATAATATATTTTATTATACAGGTAGTAGTCATCCCTATAAAAAATTTTTGAAAAACATATTCTGACTTTCTCCAGACTATTGTTCTATTATTGATCTAAAAATTGCTTATTTTTTAGAAAAAAATATATATAAATTCTTGGTTATTCCTATAAAATCCTAATAAATTCTGAATAAAAATCAAGTTCTGGCTTCTAATTATAATGATATATAAAAAAATTAGAAGTCATATCTTATTCAAATTTGATTTGTACTTAAAAATTACTAGGATACTATAGAAATAATCAAAATCTGTATATTTTGTTATAAAATATGAGCACTTTTCAGAATGATAATAAAATGATAATTTGGAAAAACTAAGATATGTTTTTCAAAAAATTTTTATAGGTATAATGTATTTTTTATATGCAAGATGTGTAGACTATATAGTATATATAGAAATTAATTTAAATTTTATTTTATTACATAATTTTATTTATATATAAACTACAAATTTAATTAGCCAACAATATTAACAGTATTTCAAAAAATAGATTGTATAAGATAATTAATTATTGGGTAATCTTTTTACAAATACTAAATAGTTTATTACTATATTTAGATTCTTAATATGAGTTTAACAATTATATTATATTCTTTGCATAAGCATAATTATATTATATAGCTACATATCTGATTTTTACTTTAGATATATAAAATATTTTCAATTTTGTGAAATAATTAACACCTTTTATGCTTAGTAAAAATATAAATTTGTTTGTATGTATTAGATCATTAAAAAATTTTTTAGAATATAAAATTGTTTTACTAGCTAAAAAATTTTTATTAAAAATTTTTAAAAAAAATCTTTAAATCTGTTATTGGTCACTAATGTTTAGTGATATTATGAAGACTAATAATCTTAGTTTATATAACTATCAAAAAATTTTATATATAAAATTTTTACTAAGCATCTAGTTGTAAAGTAATAATATTCATAAAATTTTTTTTATAAAATTTCTTTAAAAAATTAAAATTTGAGTTGATGGTTATAAGAAACTAGTTAATAATATAAAACTAAAAATATATTTTTTTAGCTTTATTTATTTATCTATTGTAGTAAATTTTGAACTATTATATCATATATATATATATATATATAAGTATTATTAAGAAAAAACCTGTTATAGAAGTTTTAACTATATTTTGTATACAAGTTAATTATCTAAAAAGAATCTATTATTAGGTTTTCAAATATATTTTGTAACTTTTAAAAAGTCTGATCTGATATACTTAAAAATTAATTTTTTATTATTTTAGTTATATATTACAAAGTAATCAAATCAATTTTATTATTATTTATTATTTTTTAAACATTAAAAGGATAATATTAATTTGATAATACTTTATTTTATTAAATTAATATTTAATATAAAATTAATTAAAATTTTTAATTATTTTATCATAGCTATATATATTATAAAAATTAGTTTTAAAATATCTATTTTATTTTTATTAGAATAAATTGAAATTTTTTATATAAAAGAGCTTCTTATAATTTATATAGAGGAGGTCAAAAGTAGAAACCACCCAAATTATTTCTAAGTAAATTTTTTTCAGACTTTAAATTAAAATATCTCAACAACTATTAAACCAAACTTAACAAAATTTTTTTATTTTAATTCTATATAGTTATAAAATTAAAATAAAAAAATTTATTAGGTTTGGTTTTATTGTTGTCAAAATATTTTAATTAAAATTTTAAAAAATCTTATTAAAAATAATTTGGGTAGTTTCTACTTTTGATCTTCTATATTCAAAAAAGTAAAGTTTAAATATCACATAACAGGTAAATAATATATAGAAGTATGATTATATATGATCAAGCTTTTTTGTTTGTCTTCTAAAATAGCAAAACAAGAATATTTAATAGAATCTAAAGTGTTTAAAGTATAAATAACTAAATACTATACTTTTAGTAGATATATAGTGATATTCATGCCAAATAATATTTTAATCTATATTATCAATAGATGTTTTTTATAAAGGCATTAAATGTTTATTGTGAGACTAATATCATATTTTATTTTATCTTTTTTTATAATCTGCAATTGCTTAATAGTACAATTAGAAGAAAAGTATTTAGTAACAAGTAATAAATCAAGCCTAGTAGTTAATATTGATTTACATATTTTTTTAAGTATCAACAACCCTCCTTTTTAGCTTTTATTTTTTTTTTTTTTGAAATAATATCAGTTTACAGAGTTTGCATTAACAACTTATAGATTATCAAGTTTTAGATTTAGAAACATCTTCTATATTATCAGAAAACCCACATATACATGAAACAGAAATATCTATAATTATGAGTTATTAGAAATCAGAATAGTAAAACTTATAAAGAGCAGCATCTGGTTAGAGCCTCTGGACCATTACCTATTTTAGATTTAGAAATATTTTTTATATTATCAGAAAACTCACATATGCAAGAAACAGAATATTTATAATTTATGAGTCATTAGAAAATCAAAATAGTGAAACTTATAAAGAGCAGTATCTGGTTGAGGCTTCTAGACTATTACTTTACATTACTACACAAATTGTATTTGCTATTAATGATTTTTTTCTACCTGGTGAATTGCAAAGCATTATATTGCTTAATATAGCTATCAAAAAGGGTTTGTCACAATTAAAATATAGAATAAAACTGATAAAAATAGTTGCATAATAAATATTTATTACAAGTATGAGTTTGGTGATACATATTAATCTAAAAAAGTGTGAACTTGCAAAATCAATATAATAAGGGTATAAAAAAATTAACTTGTGGTTAGAAGCTCAATTTGTTTTTAGTAACAGATTTAGTTTATATTACTAGCTTACAGAATCACTACATGAAGCACCAACTTTTACTAGATATAATAATTTTTGCTTAAATTAATCACTGGTTTTTGATGAATGCTATGAAGATATTCACTATTTGGTAGTCAATAGTTGATATAATTTGCTAACAATCTGATTCTTTATATCTATTAAATACTCTGATCAACTATTTCTTATACATGATCTTGCTAATATTGTGGCTCAGCTGTGGCAAGAACATAATGTGAAAGAAAATAATGCATTTCAACTCTTAATACAACTTTATGAATACAAAAAAATAGATTTTAATTGGTATATTAAGCCTTTAATTGATCTTATTAGCAATCGACTTCATGTAATTTTTTGAATAAATCTGGGTTAAAGAGAAAGATAGTTTCAATTTTGTGATATAATTGTTTAGAACAATACAGCACAAACAAATTATTATAATTTTTCTTTATGTATTTTGTTTTAGTAGATAATCACAATAAAATTAGGATTGCTGCACTAGCTTTAATGTTTAATAAAACTATTAAATTATTTTAATAGGTTATATAGCAAATAGAAGAGGCAACTAGAATTCCACCAAGAGTCTTGATGACAAATAAAGGTTTTTCTATGAAGTATGTTATAGCAAATTACTTTTCTAATACCAAACATCTCCTTTGCTTATATCATATAAGTCAAAATATTTTAAAAAACTTTTGAAATAAGTTTGGTTACTAATATTCAAGCTTTATCAATAACTTTTATCTAATATGCAATAGCTTAAATGAAAGTATTTTTGAGATATGGTTTATTGCCTTTTTGGTTAAATATCTAACTATATCTTTATATTTGCAAAGATTATTCTTCATTAAGGAATTATAAGCATATGCCTATATGTTTAAAATTTTTACAAATAGAATGCAGTCAACTCAAAAAATCAAAGAACTCAATACCCATATTAAAATTGCTATAAACAGCATATCTATATTATTGCAAGTCATAGAAACTATTCATCAACATATTGAATATAAAAACTTTAATGAATGATTTAACTTATAGTCTCAAGACCAAATTACAGTTGAAGCTCCATAATTGCACTCTTTATAATTGTACATATATATAAATTCTCTATAAATAGACACCTGGCATTGTTTTAAATATATAAAAACATAGTAAAAATACCTTTTATAAATGCACACCCTTTCTAAATGAATATTTTTAAAAATTTGTCCTATAGTCCCAAGGGGATGCAATTATAGAGGTTCGACTATAATTACAACAATCATATTATATTACAACATGTTTTTCATAAATTGTCAAACAAATCAATAAATATTTAATCCAAGCTTAGCAGTAGAAAAACAAAAACAAATATTTCAATCTACTATATATAGAGCTCAAATATTTTCACTAAGTGATGATAATTTTAACAAACAAGTAATACAATATCATTTTTTTTTATATCCAAAAAGGATACCAGTTAGTGTACTTTATTTACCTTTATGAAGTTTATAGATTATTTTATTGATATAATTGCTTAATTATATTTTTAATAGATACAAGATTTTGATACTTTATTAAATTTGCAAGAATATTTATATAATCATGATTTTATTGAGAATGTATATAATATTTTACAATCATATTTATCAGATTTAATTGGTAAAAATAAATATTCAGATATTTAAGAAGTCTGAAAAGTCACATATTTAACTTTAGCTAAGTTAATCTATTATATTATATTATTTAAAGATGTGTGTCATTTATGTACTTGTCTTTTGTTGATTAGTCACAGGATTGTATATTAACATTTTTTTGTGTATTACTTGATTCAACTTTTGCAAGGTTTCATATACGACATATCAAACTAAAACACAGCTTATAGTTTTTTTTATATTTTGAGAAAATCATATTTAAAATTTTATATAACAATAACATTGATGATCTATTATTAGTATAACCTGTTGGATCAACATTAATTAGCTAATCACACAGAGGTATTTTTATGACTCTGCAGCAAAGATCAACAATCAGATTTCTGAATTCTAATTTTAGATCATGGCTAACTATATATGAGATTTAAAAAAGAAGGTATTAACAAAAATTTTATTATGTAAATCAATATTTTAAATATCAAATTATCTAGAAAAGTGGCTATTTTATACAACTGTATGGTTAACTCATTTTTGCAAAAAAATACTATAAACCATGTTTTAGTTTGATGCACCCCATATCATGTTGTTGCTTTTTCAATAGTGTAAAGACAAAATAACAAAATCTGAACATATACAAGAGCCAAGTCATAATGCTGAATTAGCTCCAATTATACATAATCTAAGTACTAAACAATTTCAAACTTGCTTTGAATTGACAATAATTAGAATAATATGCCTCAAAAACATGTAAAAAAAAGCTTTATTATTGCAAAACTATGAGCCTTGTCAAAAAAGCAATTATATTGCAAGGTGATAATAAAAATGATTATGAGTTAGATATTTTTTTAAAAAGTTATATTGAAAAAAAACACTTGAACCTAAAAAAAAAAACACAGAAAGGAGAATTAAGAATGACTAAAGAATATCAGATCTTAGCTATACAAGTTGATAACAAACTAGTTGCTATTAAAAATATTGCAGATTCTGCATATTATATTGAAAAGAAGCTCTATACAAAACTGTATCAAAGGAGAACAAGAGAACTATCAAACAAAGAAAAAATAAAAATCAAATCAAAAAGTTTGTAGATTATACCACGAGCCTGATCATTATTGAAGTATATATTCAAAAAAGCTAGTTTAAGCAACAAAAAATGTAGTAGTATTGTAGTTTGTAGTAGATTAG